>JAJMDJ010000217.1:0-88230 GCA_030573495.1 Hanseniaspora nectarophila
AAGAAGTTCAAGCCTGTTCATGATTTGATCAAAAAAGTTGAAGACAACAGAATTTCTTATGATATCCAAAGATCCAAGGTTCTGGACTACACCAAGAAGCACAACTCCACAACCATCAACCAAGACAAGCTGGAAGAAATCAGAAACAAGATGAACTTGGATGAGGATGTCTTTGCCAACAGCATTGAAAGTTGTATCCTAGAAATCAACAAGTTGTTCGAAGAGTTGCATTTGTTGGACTACTTCAAGAAACTTGTTCAAGCTGAGTTGGATTACCACAAGAACAGTGTAAAATTACTAGAGTCATTTGATTTTTAAGCAATTATATAATATAATTTTTTTTAAGTTAGATAACTTCCTTGAATGTCCCATCTGCTACCATTGCAGCTTGAGCTCAAGTACTTGACGAATTCGAGGTCCATTTTGGATCTTTTGATGACAACAAGCTTGTTGAATTCGGGAACTTCATTCAACAAAACATCATCAGTGTCTTCATCTTTTTTATAAACAGCATCGTCATCTTCCCCTTCGGCTTCATCATTCTTCATGTATAATTGGTACCCACCGTTTTTGTATTCCCAGTTTTGTGTTGGTGTTAAGCCAAGGTTGAAGTCAAGTGAGTTTTTTCCTGTTGTTGCAAGTGTATAGTCATACCCTGGTCTGAATCTTCTAATCATGATATTTTCTTCTGTGAAAGAATCAATTTTTGATAAGATGTTCATGTACTTTTTGAATGCACTTGATTGTATGAATGACATCAGCTCTAATACCTTTGTGATGTTGTTTTCACTGGCAAGTTCCATATCGTCGTCTGTGATGAATGCATCACTTTCGTTGTCTTGTTGTTCATCCATTTTGCTCAACACATGTTCGTAATCAACACGCAGTTGGTCCCAATTAACCTCAAGTGAATCTTCCTCGGAAATCAAATCATCTATCCCTTTGCCTTTTGAGACCTTGAAGAACTTCTTTCCGTCAATGTACAGGAACCTCCACTTGTTGGTTGGCCAGGCACACTTCCATGGGTGTTCAATAGACTTGTAGTCCTTTGGACAATCAACATTGATTTCGTACTGTCTGATGTCTTTTTTCAAAACACTGGCGTATTTTTCATGCAAGAAGTTTTTTAGAATTAATTTTCCTGATGAGTGGAAAGTTTCAGATAAAGAGGTAATGTTATCAATGGAGTACTCTGGATTGATATACTGTTCCAATATTTTCTTCTCTTCATCATCCAAAACAGAGGTGTAATCAGCAACTTTCAAAAACTTGTTCAAGTTTGGGAACTCAAAGTTCTTCAAGTTGTTCCCACTGGATCCTGATTTCAATTGTTTCAAAGTGGAGTTGTTTTGTTTAATCCATTCTTCCTCCTCGCCTTTGATGTATCCATCTTCACCTTCTTGTGGGATGTGGTACCACCCCTGAATAGATATTCTGTGTTTATCAACCTTGACCTCCTCAACTTCATGGAATGAGTACCCTGGTTGGACGTTGAACATGGCCATTGAATTGAATTGTGGGATGAATCTTTTCGCAGCATCTGACATTGGGATGTTTTTGGTGAATGAATCGTAAAGCTTCAAGTTCCCTCCAAAGGACACCTTCCAATCAAGACTCTCATCAGGCAAATAGATAATGAAAGATACTCTTCTGGAGGAAATCACATCATCGTGGATCAACAAATGACAGCCCTTGTCGTATGTATTGATGGATAAATCTGTTTTGGAGGCTGATAGAGGACCACACTTCAATAATTTAGATATGTAATCTCTCCAGTACTCGGAATAAATGATGTTTTGGAGAACATACAGGTTTGGAAGCTTTTCAACGATTTGTTCATTGCTCAATTTGTTCAAGTTGGCCAAGTCACCAGATTGGTTCACTCTGTATATGTCGGTTTCTTTTTCTGTGAAGCTGATGTTGGATTCGATTTCTTTACGTATTTTGTTCAAAAGAGCTGGGTTGAATGGTTTTTCCAAGAACCCCCACTCAAAAGGAGTAGATTCTTGAATTTCCTTGGCTTTTTTGTCGATGAAGTCAGAAGTAAGAATGTCTTTGTTCAGGTTGTTAAGGATGTAGTTATCAGTTAACAAATCATCTTTGTTAATAGTAAGCTTCTGTTTCTTTTCAGGAGGTGTCATCTTGCTATTTGGTTATTGTATTAATTTTAAGATAATAGTAAGATTAGTTATTCTTAAATATGGAGGTGTAATATATACGAAAGGATGACTTATATCATATGATTTTTTTAAAAATTAGACATTTTCTCTTTTTTTTTTGAATATTTTCGGAGGAAAGGAAATGAGAATCATTTTTTTCTTCAAAATTCACACAGAATTAAAAAAAAATTTGCAATTAAATATATAGAGCTTATAAAGTTTTTACTTGGATTCCACAATCAATTCATCAAACTTGTATAATTGGTTTATGATGGTTTGTCTTTTGATTAGTCTTAGTTCTTCTGTTAGCTTTTGGTAGTGGTTCATGGCGGATGGGTCGTTGTTTACAAACTCTTGGTTAAGGGTGTTGAATTCCTTTGTGTATTTTCTGTTGAAGTATTCTCTGAAGTTGTAGTTAGTGAATAACTGGATGTTGTTCATGTATGCTGTTTTCAAAGAGGAGATGCTTTGTTCATTTAGTTGTTTGGATGTGTTTAGTACAGTCTTGGCAGCGGCGTTCATTATGATGTGTGTATGGTGTGTTTTGATAAAGTAATTTGTTTTTGGGACTAAGAAATATGACAAAAATTGTGTAATGGGAGTCAGTTTTTTTTTTTTTGACTAAGGAATACATATGTTGTTAAAGCCGAGTAATTACACGTGATTACACACCTAATAAAAGAGTCATTACACTAAATATATATCATAGTATTTATATTACAACTATTAACTAATTATTGTTAATACTATATGATATATTTTAATATACTTACTCTTTTATATATATATATAGCATTAGATACCACCTTATTTAACTTTATAATGTTATGGTATCGGACATAACCTTATAATATCACATTTCTTTTTTTTTCTCTCTCTTTTTGTTCGTTTCTTTTTTTTTTTTTTTTTTTTTTTTTTTTTTTTTTTTTTTTTTTTTTTTTTTTTTGATTCCAATATTTTTGCATTTCCTCTTAACTTTTTTAAAATTCTAACAATGTTCACAGTATATAAAACAACAGCTACGATAACCCATACACCTTTTTTTCATTATACCCATATCATGTCTGTTGTTGGTTCCCTTATATTCTGTACCCAATGTGGTGATCTTTTGGACAATCCATCTGATGTCAACAACTTCTCTAACAACAAATCCACAAACTCTAACATAATCACATGCAACCACTGTAACTGTGAGTATGACAAGCATAACTTCGACAACTTGAAGGTCTCAACCAAATCTGCAAACAACGCCTTCCCATCCAAGCTGGCCAACAAAAAGAATACTCTAGTCAAAACCACCATTGGTAAAAACGATGATGTCAATGGGGCCACCATCAAGGAAACTTGTCCAAACTGTGGTAACGAGGAAATGCAATTCCATACCCTTCAATTGAGATCCGCTGATGAAGGTGCTACTGTCTTCAGAACCTGTCCTAAGTGTAACTTCAAAGATAGAGTCAATAACTAGTTTTTGTATAGGTATATAGAGAGTTTTTTTTTTTAATATTATTTTGTTCCATTTTTGAAAATTTTTTGTTATAATCGAATAACAACTTGTTTTTTGTTATATGATGATCACACAATCTGTAACATTATCGATGTTGTAGTACTAAGTACTTTATATAGTTAGTGTATCATTCCAAAAAAAGCTGGTGTGATCACGTGCACTTCTTTACCCACACACAAACGAAAAATTTTCCACTGTAATGTGTTTCTTCCCACGATGATTTCTTCAAAAAACTCGTAAAAAAATATCATAAAATCTAACACACTACAAAAAATTACAATTTCATAACACCCCAAACACACACACACAATAAATCACATGTCACAAGTTCCTGATTTATCCAATGCCATCATGGCTCAAGATGAAATGGGTAGACCATTCATCATTGTCAAGGACCAATCCCAAAAGTCCAAGGCCCAAGGGTTGGAAGCCAAAAAAGAACATATTCTAGCAGCCAGATCAGTTGCCAACATCATCAAATCTTCTCTGGGTCCTAGGGGTCTTGATAAGATTCTAATATCTCCAGACGGTGACATCACAATCACCAACGATGGTGCCACTATTCTTTCCCAAATGGAATTGAAGGATGAAATCGCCAAGTTGCTTGTTGAATTATCCAAGTCCCAAGACGATGAAATCGGTGATGGTACCACTGGTGTTGTTGTTTTGGCTTGTTCATTGCTTGACCAAGCCTTAGAATTAATTGAAATGGGTGTCCACCCAATCAAAATCGCCAATGGGTTTGATGAAGCTTGTAAAATCGCCATTTCCCACCTTGATGAAGTCAGTGAAAGTTTGTTTGATATCAACGATAAAGAAAACTTCACCAAAATGTTGTTGAAGGTTGCCAAGACTTCTTTGGGGTCTAAGATTGTTTCAAAAGAACACGACCAATTCGCACAAATGGCTGTTGATGCCATTACACAAGTCGTCAACTGGGAAAGAAAAGATGTTGATTTCGATTTGATCAAACTAGAAGGTAAAGTTGGTGGTTCCTTGAAGGACTCCCAATTGATCAATGGTGTTATCTTAGACAAGGACTTTTCTCATCCACAAATGCCTAATGAAGTTACTCCAAAGGCTGGAAAAGATGATGTCAAGTTGGCCTTATTGACCTGTCCATTTGAACCACCTAAACCAAAGACCAAACATAAATTAGATATCAACTCTGTTGAAGAATACATAAACTTACAGCAATACGAACAATCCAAGTTCAAGGAAATGATCCAAAAAGTCAAGGACTCCAAGGCTGATGTTGTCATTTGTCAATGGGGGTTTGATGATGAAGCCAACCACTTGTTATATCAAAACAGACTACCTGCCATCAGATGGGTTGGAGGTGCTGAGCTTGAACAAATTGCCATTGCTACCAATGCCAAGATTGTAGCCAGATTTGAAGATCTAAATGAATCCAAATTGGGTTCTTGTTCAAAAGTCAAGCAATTGGAATTCGGTACCACAAGAGATAAAATGTTGACTATTGAAAATACAGAAAAAACCAAAACTGTTACTTGTTTCATAAGAGGATCTAACAAGATGATTGTTGATGAAGCCAAGAGAGCTCTATATGACTCCTTGTGTGCAGTCAGAAACTTGTGCAAAGACTCCAAGGTTGTTTACGGTGGTGGTGCTGCTGAAATTACCATGTCCTTGAAAATCTCCCAAGAAGCTGATAAACAAACTGGTATTGATCAATATGCCTTCAGATCCTTTGCTAAGGCTCTTGATATTATTCCATTGACTCTTGCTGAAAATAGTGGTTTGAACGGTATTGAAACCTTGTCCAATGTCAAGGCCATGCAAGCCAAGGAAAACAAATCTAATATTGGTGTTGATTGCATGGGTTTGGGTTCAAATGACATGAAGGAATCCTTTGTTGTTGATCCATATGTTGGTAAAAGACAGCAAATCTTGCTAGCTACTCAATTGTGTAGAATGATTTTGAAAATAGACAGTGTTATTGTCAGAGGAACTGATCAATATTAATAGTATATATATTGAAAGTTAATTATTCAACATTTAAAAAAAAAAAAAAAAGGTTCATAAAAAAAATATTTAAAAATAAAAAATTCAACATTATACTTATTGAGCAACATTAAATAAGGAGAATGTTCTGACAATTTCAGGACCAAATTCATCGTAGTCAGCCTTGGTGTGGCAGTATGACTTGAACTCACCTGTTTGGGCTAGTAATGAACCACCGAACCAAACAGCATTTCTTTGTCTTCTATGTGAAACAACTTGGACATCAATACCTGTTGACTTGGCACCAGTTACTTGTTCTGAGTGTTCTATTCTTTTATTTACTATGGTTTTCACATCTCTTTGCAGTCTTCTACCAAAGTCCTTGAACATGGTGGAACCACCACTTAGAACAATGTTATTATATAGACCCTTTCTGACATCAATTGGACATGATCTGATGGTATCATCAACAAGAGTAGGTAATGGAGTTAGGAAATCGGAGGATGAGATTTCTGGGTTGAAGAAGATTTCTGGAGCTAAGAATCTTTCATAACCTACATCAATAAGCTTTCTTTGGGTCTTATCTTGGTTTTCAACAACATACTGGGCAAACTTGGAACCATCTCTATCATACTTGTTGAATTCCTTCACCAAGTCAGGAGAAACATAACAGAATTCTTGTTTGATGGCTTCAGCGGTTTTCAAAGAAGCATCCAATTCACCTCTGTCTCTTAGCATTTGTTGAATAAAGTTGGTAATATCTCTACCGGCAATAGGAACATTCTTGATGGCTGAACCAATGACATAACCTTCGGCAACAGGAATAACATGGGTAACACCATCACCTGAATCAATAACAGTACCAGTTAGAGATCTATCTGTGACCTTTGGAGAAGACCATGAAGCAGCCAAGGCCAACACCGCTTGAACAGCAATGTACAACCCAGCACAGTTGAATGACTCAAAGAAGATTTCAGCAACTTGTTCTCTGTTTTCAGGAGGATTCAAAGGAGGTTCAGTCAACAAAAAGCAATGATCTTCAGGTTCAGCTCTTAAGTACTTGAATATGGAGTTTTCCCAGAATCTTTCCATGTGGTCCCAGTTTTCAACTTGCCCGTGTCTGATAGGGTAAGAAAGAGAGTATTGTTGGGATTGAGAGGCCAATAGGGCTTCGTTACCTATGTAGAAGTCCAAATCTTCAGTACCTCTTTTACCTGATAAGTGGTTTGATAAAATAGCACTAGATTGTTGGGAATTGTTGAAGTTTGTGGAACTTGTAGAGTTTGTATTCAAGAAGGCCTTGTTGTTGCTAGAAATATCCATAGAAGCCATAGATTGATCTAAGGATCTGTTGTTAGAAGCAGTACTTTTTTTACCAGTGGCAGTGGCTATGGCAGTAGGGAATACATATGAAGGGGAATCGTTACCAGCAAAACCAAGTTTGGTTAGACCAGTACCGTTGTCCATGACAACAGCAGGATTACTTAAGTAGGACATTTTAATGAGAGAGAGTTGTAGTGGTTTGTATTTTATAATCTATTTTTATAAATATATTTGATAAATAGGGGAGGTATTAAATTTTTTTTAGGTGTTTGTTTTTTTTGTAGATTATTTTTTTTGGGTAAACACACAACACATATCATGTGTCCGTTTTAGGAAAGTTGTAATAATGTCAGGGTAGGTGTGTTTATTGTACACACGTGACTTGAAGTCTCTCATAAATAAATAAAAAATTCCACTTTGGTTGGCGTAAAAAAAAAAATGTATATAATTTTTTAACTCCTTTAAAAAAAAAAATAAACACACTGTATACAAAACAACAAAAATAAAATTATAATCACAATTTACAAAATTAAATACACCAAACATCTTATACATCAATATGACTAGTGACTCTATTGACAAGAAGAAGTTCACTAACTACAACAACGTCAACAACGACGATTTCTATGCAAACAAAGACAACTACTTCTCAAACAGCAATGATGATGAAGACCAATTTGACTATGATATGCTAGCCAACTCCATCAATGCAATGATCATAAACAATATCATCTTAAACAAGAACTCAAACAATACATCACATCAAAATTTGAATTCTAACAAAATGAACAATACAACTTCAGGAGCCAATAAGTTTTTCAACAATACAGATACCATATCACACAAACTTAATCCAAACAACTTCTTTTCAAACAAACAACATAATCAAAATAATGATAGACAACACTTTGCTTCAGGCAGACAGTACGCCAACAAAATATTGAATCATACTGGTATGACTTCTTTATTAAATGGAAAGGGCAATAATTCAAGTGATTTACAAATTGAAAATGGGGTATCCACAAACCCTATCAATGTTGATGATGAACTAGCAGGTGCTGGAGGTTCAGATCCAAGTGCAAATAACGTTGCTGGCCCCAATATCAATGATGATAGTGTTGTTAGCAACAAAAGTGATATTTTGATAAACGCCATTTTTTTGAAATTTGCCAGCAATAGCAACAAGGATAAAAAACAAGCCCAAATAGAATTGAAAACACTTATACAGGTGCTTCAAAAGGAATACACCAATGAACAAAACTTCCAAAGGTTTTTGAATGTTATCAATAATCAAATTTTTGAGCTCATACATTCAAATGATGCTGAAAGTAAATTAGGTGGGATTCTTGCTGTTGATACACTAATAGATTTTTACAATTCAAATGATGAACTTCCAAACCAAATATCAAGACTAGCCAATTACTTGAGAATTCTAATTCCTAGCAATGACTTGAATATTATGAAACAGGCAGCCAAGGTCATTGGTAAGCTATGTAATCCAGGTGGTACCATTTCCTCTGAGTTTGTTGACTTTGAAATCAAAAACTGTTTGGAATGGTTAACCACATCACAAGAATCTACCCAGGTTAACTCAAAACAAGAATACAAGAAAAATGCTGCTATTTTGTTGATAAACAGTATTGCCTTCAATTCTCCTTATTTATTATATCCATATGTTACTTCTATTTTAGATAATATCTGGAGAGCCCTAAGAGACAACAATTACAACATTAGATTGGAAGCCTCCATCACATTGGGTAAGTGTCTACACATTTTGGATACAAGAGATCAAAAGATGACCAAATCTTGGTGTTTGAAGTTATTCAAAGGGTGTAACTATGGTTTCCAGCTAAATACCGATGAAACCATCCACGGTTCTTTGTTAGGTTACAAAGAGTTATTAAAGTATCCTACCTATCTCCAATCCAAATTTGACTCCTTCTATGAAAATACAATAAGATATAAATACTTCAAGAACGATTTAGTGAGAAGAGAGGTTTACAAGACCTTCCCATTGCTATTGAGTTTTTCTCCAAAGGTATTCTTAGAAACCAAATTTGACGACATTATGCTATTTTATTTAGAGATTTTGAAGAACGCTGATGATCTCTCCTACAATACCACAGTAGAAGATAACTCTAATGCAAACAATAACAACATCACCAGGGGGTTGATGATGAGTCAACAGCAATTGAACTCAGATAAGGCTTGTATATTTGTATCCATTGGTGATATGGCCATTCAAACATCTGACCATTTAATCTCTTATTTGCCTATGATTCTAGCAAACATAAGATTATCCTTACAAATCAAATATAAGAATAGAAAGATTTATGAAAAGGGGATTTTCTACTGTATAGAAAAGCTAGCATACTCTGCTGGTTCTTTGATGGCCAAACACTTGAATAAGGATTTATTGTCCTTGATGTTGAAGTGTCCTTTAAGTCAACACTTGAAATCTACTTTAGATACATTGAAAAAGACAATTCCTTCTCTATCTGACAAAATTGATGAATTGTTACTTGATATCATATCTTTGAACTTAAGTTCTGAATCCTTCAAATACCCAGGTTCTCCTAAAGTCATATCCAAATTGAATGAAACAGTAGCAAGAAATTACAGAAACCAAGATTACTTGAAAAAGACTGGCGAAACTAATACTGATGAAAATGATATCCAAATTTTGATTTCCTCATTCAAAATGATTGATATTGTTAGTGATTACTGTTCATTGGCTCAGTTTGTAAGCAAGGTTATCATTCAGTATATCGAACATGACGATCCATTAGTCAGAAAATACGCTGCCTTGACTTCATGTGATTTGTTATCTGGAGATCCTGTTTGTAAAGAAACTTCCTTAAACAGTTTGAGTTTAGTCAGTGATGTTTTGGGTAAATTGCTTGTATTGGCTTTATCTGATACTGTTGTTGATATAAGACTACAAGTATTGAAGAGACTGGGAACAAACTTTGATCCACAATTGTCACAAGCTGAAAATATCAATTTGCTGTTCATGGCCTTGAACGATGAATCTTTTATTATTCAAGTTGAAGTTATGCAAATCATTGGAAGATTGTCATACATCAACCCTGCTTATATCATTCCATACCTAAGAAAGATTTTATTACAATTGTTGACCCAATTGAAGTATTTAAGGGATTCTAGAAAGAAAGAAGAATCAGCCAAGTTGATCTCTGTTTTGATCAAGAGCAGTGCTGATACAGCCAAGCCATACATTGAGTCTATTTTAGAAGTCTTATTGCCAAAGGCTAGAGATCCGTCCTCTTCAGTTGGTTCAACTTCCTTAGAAGCTATTGGTGAACTAACCACAGTTGGAGGAAAATCAATTTTGAGATACGCCGATGAATTAATGCCATTAATCATAAATTCATTCAAAGACCAATCCAATCCGTTTACCAGAGACTCCGCTTTGAAAGCTTTGGGTAAATTGGCCAAATCTTCAAGTTATGTCATTGATCCTTATATTGAATATCCAGACTTGTTGGATATTTTGATCAATACCTTAAAGAATGAAAACTCACAAATGATCAAGAGAGAAACAGTTAGATTGATAGGTACTTTGGGTGCTTTGGACCCATACAAGCAAAGAGACTTGGAAAAGATTAATATTGCCGAAAAAGATAACGAACAAAATGCTCCATCATTGGATATTGGCTTGTTGATGAAGGGTATTTCTCCTTCAAACAGTGAATACTACCCTTCTGTTGTCATTGGAACATTGATGAAGATTGTTAGAGATCCTTTGCTATCAATGCACCATACCGCTGCTATCCAAGCAATCATGCACATCTTCCATGCTTTGAAGTTGAAATGTGTGATTTTCTTGAAAGATGTTATTCCGGGAATGATTCAAACCATGAAGAGTTCAACCAGTCCTACTTTGTTGGAGTTCTACTTCCAACAATTGGCCCAGATTATCATTATTATGAAACAACACATCAGACCATATGTTTCCTTGATTTTTGGAATCATTGAATCCAGAATCAACAATCCCTCTTTGCAACTAACTATTGTTGGTGTAATTGAGAGTTTGTCTACTGCTATTGAAGGTGATTTCAAGCAATACTTGCCTATAACTTTGACCTTATTTTTGAATATTCTAGTCAATGATACATCCACTAAAAAAATTGTATCCATAAGAATCATGAAGTCCTTGGTTGTATTTGGTAGTAATATGGAGGAGTTCTCTCATTTGATTATTCCTACTGTTATTAAACTAGCTGAGTTTGATCAAGGTTCTTTGAGAAAGGTTGTTATTGTTACCATTGGTAAGCTATCCAGATCAATCAAGTTGAATGAAATGTCTCCAAGAATTGTACATTCCTTGATAAGAATTGTGTCTTCGACAGCCAAGAATATTGAGGAAATGTCATCTAATGGACAATCGTCTAATTCTGGAAACGGATACAACTTGGTTTCAGAAAATGACATCATCAAACTATGCTTAAATACTTTGTGTTTGTTGCTGATTCAAATGACTTCCGAATTCATTGTTTATGTCTCTGCTATTAACAAAATGTTGGTTAAACACAAAATTCAACACCACATATATGAGCAATTGGTCAGTAAGTTATTAAACAATGAGTCTTTACCAAGAAATTTGATTGTTGACAAGGAATACGAAGATCCTAACAAACATAAAACTGATTCTGATGTTACTAATGATAAATTGCCTGTTAACCAACAATCTCTAAAGGTTTGTTGGGATTCTACTCAGCAAAGAACTAAGGAAGATTGGCAAGAATGGCTAAGAAGATTCTCTATTCAATTATTGAAGGAATCCCCTTCTCCAGCTTTAAGAGCTTGTGCTCCATTGGGGTCTATTTACTACCCATTGGCCAGAGAACTATTCAACTGTTCTTTCAGTTCTTGTTGGGATGACTTGTATGAAGCCAACCAACAAGATTTCCTAAAGTCCTTGAACAACGCATTGTCTTCATTGACCAATCCTCCTGAAATCCATCAAGTTTTATTGAACTTGATTGAGTTCATGGAACATGATGAAAAGAATCTTGATATCCCTGTTTCAAAGCTTGGTAAATATGCACAAAACTGTCATGCCTTTGCTAAATCTTTGCATTACAAAGAAATGGAGTTCATTGATGATCCAACTACTGAAACAATTGAATCATTGATCAACATCAATAGTCAATTGCATCAGACCGATGCTGCTATAGGTATCCTAAAACATGCTCAACAATACCATGATTTACAATTAAAAGAAAATTGGTATGAAAGATTGCAAAGATGGGATGATGCATTGATTTCCTATGAAGAAAAAGAAGCTGAAGGACTCGGTAATGAAATTGAAATCATGATGGGTAAAATGAAGGCTTACCATGCTTTGGGTGAATGGGAACAACTATCCAATTTGGCTGAAGATAAATGGGAAATGTTGCCTATCAATGTTCAAAGAAACATTGCTCCATTGGCAGCATCTGCTTCTTGGGGTCTAGGTGAATGGAATGTGTTGTCCAAATACATTTCTGTTATGAAACCACATACTCCAGACAAGGAGTTCTTTGATGCTATTTTATTCTTGAACGATAATAACTTTGATGAAGCTACAAAGTGCATAAACAGTGCCAGAGACTTGTTGGTTACTGAAATTTCTGCTTTGGTCAATGAATCTTATAGTAGATCATACAATGTAGTTGTTAGAACTCAAATGATTGCTGAATTGGAAGAAATTATGGAATACAAAAAGCTTCCAACTCTTTCTGAAAAGAAGCAAACTATTAGAAATACTTGGAAAAAGAGAATATTCGGTGTTCAAAAGAATGTTGATGTTTGGCAAAGAATTTTGAAAGTAAGATCTTTAGTTGTCGCACCTAAGCAAGACATGGATGTATGGATCAAGTACGCTAACTTGTGTAGAAAGGCAGGTAGATTACTGATGGCACAAAAGGCATTAAACTCCTTGTTAGAGGATGGTGGAGAGATTAATACTGCTAGAGCTCCTCCACCTGTTGTTTATGCACAATTGAAGTTCATGTGGGCTACAGGTAACCAAAGAGAAGCATTGAGATATTTGATCAACTTCACCTCAAGAATGGCTCATGATCTAGGTTTGAATCCAAGTAATATGATTGCTCAACAAATACCAACTTCGGAAGACAGCCTGGTTGCAGAAAACAATTTCCAAAAGTATACCAAGTTGTTGGCTAGATGTTTCATGAAGCAAGGTGAATGGAGAGTTTCTTTACAAAAGAACTGGACTGAGGAGAATCCTGATGCTATTTTAGGATCATTCTTACTGGCTACACACTTTGACAATCAATGGTACAAGGCTTGGCATAGTTGGGCTTTGGCCAACTTCGAGGTAATTTCTTCAATTACTGAGAAGTTGTCTAGAAAGTCTATGAATCAAATGGAAGTATCAACTGTTTTGAGTCCAAGCAATGCTGAAAGTGAGAATAATGAAGACGAAAAAGAAGACGAAAATGAGGATGAAGATGAAATTTTGATGATTGATGGTAATATTAACAACAACACTGGATCAATGTTCAATAACATGGATGGAAATATCCAAGAAAACTTTACTCCTGAACTGATCCAAAGACATGTTATTCCTGCTATCAAAGGGTTTTTCCATTCTATTTCCTTGTCTGAATCCAACTCTCTTCAAGATACTCTAAGATTGTTAACTTTGTGGTTTACCTTTGGGGGTATATCAGATGTCAATCAAGCCATTTATGATGGTTTCAACTTGATTAAGATAGACACATGGTTGGCTGTTGTTCCACAATTGATTTCAAGAATCCATCAACCTAACTTGACTGTTTCCAAGGCTCTATTGTCTTTGCTTTCAGATTTAGGTAAAACACATCCACATGCTTTGGTTTATCCATTAAATGTTGCTATCAAGTCCGACTCTGTTTCTAGACAAAGAGCTGCTAGTTCCATTATTGAAAAGATGAGAATACACAGTCCTTTGATGATTGAACAAGCTGAAATGGTTTCCCATGAATTAATCAGAGTTGCTGTTTTATGGCATGAATTATGGTATGAAGGTTTGGAAGATGCTTCTAGACAATTCTTTGGTGAACATAACACTGAAAAGATGTTTGAAACTTTGGAACCATTGCATGAGTTGTTAAATAAAGGACCCGAGACTTTGAAGGAAATTGCCTTTCAAAACAGCTTTGCCAGAGATTTGAATGATGCTTACCAATGGATCATGAACTATAAGAGAACTAAGGATGTTTCCAACTTGAATCAAGCATGGGATACTTATTACAATGTCTTCAGAAGAATTTCAAGACAATTGCCACAATTACAAACTTTGGAATTACAACAAGTTTCACCTAAATTGCTAGATGCTAATAATTTGATTTTGGCATTACCAGGTACTTATGAGGCTGATCAAGAAGTTGTCACAATCAACTGCTTTGAACCTGTTTTGGAGGTTATTTCATCTAAACAAAGACCTAGAAGATTGACCATCAGAGGTAACAATGGTAAAGAATATCAATACTCTTTGAAGGGTCATGAAGATTTAAGACAGGATAACTTAGCAATGCAATTGTTCGGTTTAGTTAATACCTTATTGAACAATGACTCTGAATGTTTCCAAAGAAACTTGGTTATTCACACATTCTCCGCTACTTCCTTGTCACCAAAGGCAGGTTTGATTGGATGGGTCAAGAACTCTGATACTCTTCATCAATTGATTAGGGATTACAGAGAAAGTAAAGATATTCCATTATCATTAGAACACAAGATTATGATACAAATGGCACCTGATTACGATATGCTAACTTTGTTGGAGAAGGTTGAAGTATTTGAATATGCTCTGCAAAACACCAAGGGACAAGATTTATACAAGGTATTGTGGTTGAAGTCCAGATCATCCGAATCCTGGTTGGAAAGAAGAACAACGTATACCAGATCTATTGCCGTTATGTCCATGGTTGGTTACATTTTAGGTTTGGGTGATAGACATCCTTCTAACTTGATGTTGCATAGAATAACAGGTAAGGTTGTCCATATTGATTTCGGTGATTGTTTCGAAGCTGCTATTCTAAGAGACAAGTATCCAGAAAAGGTTCCATTCAGATTGACCAGAATGTTGACTTATGCTATGGAAGTATCTGGTGTTGAAGGTTCATTCAGAATCACTTGTGAGAATGTGATGAGAGTTATCAGAGAAAACAAGGAGTCCTTAATGGCTATTTTGGAAGCCTTTGCTTATGATCCATTGATCAACTGGGGCTTTGACTTGTCCCAAGAGACTATTGAGTTGCATACTGGAATCCAATTACCAACCATCAATACCAGTGATATGTTGAGAAACGGAGAAATTACTGCAAAGGAAGCAGTCAGATTAGATTTGAAACAAAAGTTGTCTTTGAGAAATGCCAGATCATCATTGGTTTTGAATAGAATAAACGACAAGTTACTTGGTAATGATTTCAAGAGATTTGACAATTTGTCAGTTGAAGATCAAGTTGATAAGTTGATTCAAGAAGCTACCAATGTGGAGAACTTGTGTCAACACTTTATGGGTTGGTGTTCTTTCTGGTAAGTGATTACCAATTTTTTATTGTATGCCTATATATAAGATTGTTATTGATTTATAAATTTATTAAATTCATCTTCAATGCTCTTGATGTACTCATCATTCAAGAAGTTTTTGTAATCCTGATCAAAGTTCTTTTCCTGTAAAATGACGTTGACATTAAGTTTATCCAGGAATCTGTTCATGTTGGCTTCATCATTGCGGAGTATAAATTGTATCTTTCCTATAAGTTTGCCTATTTTAAACCCCAATTGGTTTCCTACTCTGAATGTGTTATCACAGTGTTTTTGTATAAGATCGTTATTGAAAGTACTTACTCCGTCCACATATCCTTGTTTGTAGTGAGCATTGTGTTCGTTTTGGGAGTATTTTGAAGCTATTTGGTTGTTGTTTTCATCTTCTGAAAAGAATATATCGTTATCTGAGCTGATATCTGACATTTTGTGGGTGGTTTTCTATTCAATGATGTGGAGTCTTTGGATATAAGAATATGAATTATATAATTTGGATGATTTCTTTTTTTTGCCGGAGTAGTTTGTAAACGTGATATACACGTGATCTAATTAAATTTTTATACACCAGACGCGTTAAAAAAAAAAAAAAAAGAGAGAAAAAAACTTCAACTTACATTTCATATTTCTTGATATGAAAACACTGAAAAAGCCAAACCAAAGAAAGACCATGTCCAACTCTGTCAACTCATTCTTCAACACCCACAAGAGACAAAAAATATCAGGTGACTCTCTGGACCAACTATCCATAGAAAATGATAAGCCTTGGGTTGAAAAATACAGACCAAAGTCATTGGAGGATGTTACTGCTCAAAAACACGTTATCAAACAATTAAAATCACAATTGAATAAAAATAACCTACCACATTTGCTTTTCCATGGTCCTGCAGGTACTGGTAAGACATCCACTATCTTGGCTTTGACCAAACAACTTTATGGTCCTCAATCTTCACAATTTTGGAAATCTAGAGTCTTGGAACTGAATGCTTCAGACGATAGAGGTATTAGTATTGTTAGAGATAAGATTAAGAAGTTTGCAACTTTGACCTTATCCAACCCAAGCAAGAGTGATTTAGAAAAGTATGTTTGTCCACCATTCAAGATCATTATTCTGGATGAAGCTGATTCCATGACCAAAGATGCACAAGCTGCCTTAAGAAGAACAATGGAATTGTACTCAAGTGTAACAAGATTTGTCATTGTTTGTAATTATGTTACCAAGATTATAGATCCTTTGAAGTCTAGATGTACCAACATTAGATTCAATAGACTGGAGGATACAGATGCCTTGAACAGACTAAAATTCATATCCGAACAAGAAGGTTTGAACATAGAAGACAAAGATATTGTGCTTAATCAAATATTGAAAAACTCCAAGGGTGATCTAAGAAGAGCTATTACCCTATTGCAATCTGCCAGTAAAATTTCAAGTGTTACTAAAGTATCTATTTCTACTACTTTAATCAACGAACTTACAGGTAAAGTTGACACTCAAAAAATCAAGGAATTCTATGATGTTATGAAATCCAAAAACATCAAAAATATAACCACATTCGTCAATGAAGAATTCCTTCAAAAGGGATATTCATGTGAAATAGTCATTCAACAACTACACGAATTCATATACCTGGACACAACAAACAGTATTTTCTTGAAAGAAGATGATCAAGTTGCCCATTGGCTATTCTTTGAAACCGACTGTAAGCTTGTCAATGGTGGTAATGAATACATTCAATTAATGAACTTTGCCCTACAATTGAGTAAATGTTTGTGATTTAAAAAAAAAACATGGGATATATATTAATATTATTTTTAACTATGGAATTAACGTTTTTGCATGGATTGGTGGAACTGTTGCATGGCTCTCATTTGCTGATCAGGGGTAAGCATTTGAAAGTTTGGTTCCATGAATGGTGGAACATGCTTTTGTTGGGCGTTTCTATTTTCACCATTGTTTGGCATGTTTCCATAAGGCATTCCCGGCATGAATCCTGGATGCATTTGTTGCATGTTTGGCATATGGCCATGTTGTGGTGGCATCTGTTGCATGTTTGGCATATGACCATGTTGTGGTGGCATCTGCTGCATGTTTGGCATTTGATGTCTTTGAGCACCATGTTGTTGTGGTGGCATCCCCATTGGAGCACCAAACATGTATGGGTTCATGCCTGGATGTTGGGCACCATGTGGAAAGTTCATAGGTGGGCCGTGAGACATCATCATTTGCTGCTGAGACATACCATGTTGTTGCGGAGGTACACCGTGTTGATGTTGCGGCATACCGTGTTGGTGTTGCGGCATACCATGTTGATGCTGTGGCATACCGTGTTGTGGTATATGTTGTGGTTGTGGCATACCGTGTTGTAGTTGTGGCATACCGTGTTGTGGTTGTGGCGTACCACGTTGATGTTGTGTTAAACCATGTTGAGGCATATGTTGCTGTTGGGGCATACCATTCTTAGGAACTTGTTGCTGATTAAACATATTTGGAGATCCAGTCGATATATTAACATTTATATCTACTCTATTACCCTTTGATTTTTCTTCTTGAACTCTCAAGAAGTCCAACATTTTGGATCTACTAGAATTGTTAGATTCTTTAACTACAGGTTTAATTTCTTCTTCTGGTTCGTCTTCAGTAAAGAATGATGCATACTTACTAGCCTTTTTGGTGCTTGGTTCTTCAATGATTTCATTATCGGATTGTTCTTCACCTTCTGGTTCTAATTCCTGGAAAGTGTCTTCATCCATATTGCTAGTAGCAAACATTCCACTCAAACCAGGTGGACCTTGCTCATCTGCAGATGGACCACTCCCGTTTGGATTTTCACCTCTCATCATTTGCTTGAATAATTCGAAATCTTGCATTTTGTTACCAGTAGAGGCAATTTCCTTTTCAATCTTCATCATTTCAAAGGTATCTTCTAAAGAGGATTCTGGTTTATCTTCTATATGGTTCTTATGGCCATTGTTTCTTCTGTTGGTATTGCCACCAGCATTTGCATTTTGGTATTCACCGCCTTTACGTTTACCTTGCGGCTTTTTGTTTTTGGCGTTTCTGGCATTGTTGTTTGTTCTTCTATTATTTGATTCTTGGTATTGAGCTGCATCTAAAGCAAAGAACTCACTGCCTGGAATGTTTTCTCTCATGAAGTTTATTAAAAGAGAGTTGGATAAGGCACCTTTTTTACATTGATACGCATCTCTGATGGAATAACTGTGTTCAAACCCTTTTGGTTTGTAGTCCAAGTCTAATTCTGATGCTGGAATATGAACCTGGTCCAAATCCTTGAAGATCTGATAAATATCTTGAGTCTTGGTATAAGGAACATGCTTTTTCTCTTGCTGTTTGCTTACAGAATCTGAGTCATTTTCCCCAGAGCTTGGGGTTTTATTTGGATCTTGAATAGACTTTAAGATGTTAAGAATATTTAAACCTGACATTATGTATAGTGTTTGGTTTTGCTGGGTGTTTAAATAGCTTAACTTTCAATATAAAAACCACCCAATTTAAAACTAAACGAATATTTTAGATCCCAAGTATATTTTTTTTTTTTTTCCAATCAAAAATAAAGAAAAATTTGCTTCAAGCGCTACACAATACATGAATCAACATATAAATAATCATTAAACTGAAATGACAATTCAATTATCTATAAAAGAGTTTTAAAACAAAAAATTCAGTTTGTCTATTTATATATCAACAATCCCTCTAGTGACTAATAAATATCGTATTGTTTCATTATTTCATTTTTCCGATGAAATCCATCCAATACTTCTCAAATTGCTTATCATTCAAAGCTATCAAATTGTTCATAAAATCATTGGATATGTTGACTGGTATTTGAATTTGTGGGAAGTAGCTTTCACTCAAATACAACAAAAAGCTGTTATTGGTCATGTTGTTCTTTTCACAGAAATCCTTGTTGACTTTATAATATGCTTTCAACATTCTGGAAAGATCAATAGCAACATTTCTTCCTGGTCCTTTTTCTATATTTAAATCATAGTCTGGTTTGAATGGTACTTCAAAGCATAGATTGACACTCTTGGCAACCAAAAATTCAAATAAACCATCCAATTTTCCAACTCTCATTCTGTAAATGTCTGCTTCATCAAAGGCTTGGCCCATACCAAAGTACTTGATGAAGTTAATCAAGACATTCATTTGCATTCTCATCAAAACAGGTTCGTTGTTTACCAAATTCTTGTCTATACTGGTTATTAAATCACTTATGATAATTGATAAACTGTTGCTATTTTCAGGTGTTGATAATAATGAGGAAATGTGATTGGTTGTTAAACCTTGTATGAATGACAGCAAGGCCTTTCTTAGTTTGATTTTGTCTCTATAAGAGTCAGTTCTGTTAATCATTGAGTTAGCAATTTCGTCATTCTTGGCTATGCTTTCATTGCTAGATGTGGTTGCCAATGAGTTGTTAACTGTTGTGGCTGTACTCAAGCTAATCTCAGTATCCAATTCATTTAATTTTTCATAAACCTTTTGGAATACAGGGGTCAAGATTTTATTCAGAATATCAAAGCTTTCGGCCTTGGTACTCAAAATATAAAAGAATTGACCAACAAATGACAAAAATTCAATAACTTCATCAACATCCATATTATCAGTTGAATAAAAGATTGTTAATAATCTATCAACATATGAACCCAGATTAACATTTAGCAATACTAACAGTCTTGCAAATACAAATCTGGCAGATTCTCTGATTAGTTGGAACTTGCTGAAATATTGTAAAGTCACAAGAACAACTTCAGCAATGTTTGAAAAGACTTCAAACAAAACATTATTGGTCAATACCTTTTCACCATTGAACTCAATGTTGTGTAAATAAGAGTTATCTGGTAAGATTCCTGAGTGAATACCTCTGATTAGGTTACCAATGGCAAACAATAGGTGGTGTGTCTTCAAAATACATCCAACTGTCTTGACTTCAGCAGATATGCTACTTTCTAAATCTCTGAACAAAGGAGATAAAACGTAATCCAATAGTTCATAATTCAAATCAGGACATGAACCCAACAAGAACCCAACAGTTTCAAATAAGTTCAATTGGTTTTCAAAGACATCGTCAGCATTAGATATTTGTTGTATAATGTGGTTGTTAGTGCTGCTGTCAGCTACTGCATTCAATTGAGAAGGATCTGCGTTAGGAGTGGCAATTATCAGAGCAGGCTTCATTTTATTAATGATATCAACCAATTGATTCATGTTGATTGAAGGTCTACATGTCTTTACAAACTTGTTGAAACTTGAGCATGCATTAAACTTGTTTTGCAAGTTAGTATTGAAAATACCGAATGGGGATAAGAAAGAGTCCAAAACCAACAAAATCAATTCCTCACTGGAAGATGATGGGTCTAATCCATTGGTTGGGTCCTTAATTAGTAAAAAGTTTTGATGTCTACCCACAATTTCAAAAAATTCTGTAATAACAAAGACATTGTTGTTATCATTGATTAAATTCTTACTGTTAATCAACATATTCCTCAATAACTTGTTCAACATCATTGTAGTTTCATTAGTGAATAACTCAGATTTGTTGACACCGATTAAATTGTTTCTAACAGATTCTGCAAATGAGTTCAATTGGAATAAATAAAATTCCTTCATGATCCACTCTTGGTCAATAGTCACATCTACTTGCAAGTATGCTAAAATATGCTGAACGTAAATAGAAGGATTAACAACACAAACAGAATCTTGGAAGTTTTTCAATTTATCTCTATAGCTGTCATTATATTCTTTCATTTCTTCAGGATCAATAGATGTATAATCAATGAATTCATTATTCAAGACCATCTTATATTGTAGAATATTCATTATTTCTTTCAAAAAGATTACATGTGCTTCATCAATTGGCAATTTTTTACTTTGCAAGTTTACAGGGGAACCTGGTTTACCACCAACAGCAAAGTTCTTTTTTAAGAATGAGAAATAGTTGGCAATAAATGGGAATACCTTGATGTTGATCTCTAAAGTACCTGCATTGTCATCAGGCAGTGTCATTTTTAGAAATTCTTCGGAAGTCGGCACAACATTGGTTAATATCAAGCTGTCTACTTGAGAGACTATGTTTAGGTTGGAACTATTGTTTTCTATAATGATGCAATACTCCATACCAATGCTGTTTACTAAACTGGAAAGTGAAAGAAGAATTTCAGTGTTATCTTCGTTCAATGCAAATTGAATCAATGTTTTGATCTTTTCGGTAAGGTTCAACATCTCCAGTAGTGAGACTTTATTTTCAGCTGGCATTTTCTTTGCAATGATTTCTGAGATACATGAACAGCATGCAATAACAGTATTTGACTTGAAATTGTTGAATATTAAGTTGATTGAATTTTCATTAATGATCAAGTTGATATCAATCCATGAAACATAAGACCCTATGTTTGTAAGAGTTAGCTTTGTAATATCATCTTGGTCGTCAATTTCAGCTAAGATTTTGAACCATAAATTGGATAAAATCTTAACATCATTAATTCTCATGAAATCCTTTAAATCATTGTGGAATTTTTGAGCATCCTTGTTACCTGTGGTGTTATACATTTGCTCACCAATCATGGTATTTATTTGTATAGTTAGTTTTAACAATATGGAGAGTTTATAATAGCCTGTTTTATTAATAAAGACAGAGTTGATATCCAATATGTTCAGCAAGTCAGTGAAGAAGTCGTTCCACAAGTTGTTGTTCTTTGATGAGTACATGGTATAGAACAAGTTGGCCAAAAACTCTGTAAACTTACTTTGAAGGAATTCAGGGTTAGTAGCAAATGATGGGTCTTGTAATAATGATATAGCATTTTGTTTCAATAAGTTCAAACTGTTTATGTCATTCTTTTCTTTGCAGATTATACATAAATCAGTTAAACCTTGTATCGCAAAGAACTTGTAAATGTGGTTATCTTGTTTATAAAGTAGTAGAAAAACATTAATAAGGGTATCGGGGTTGGAGTTTTTCTTAATATTTGAAAGGTAATCCACAGCCTGAGTTTTCATTTGAACATTTGTATTGGCAGGATTGTTTGCGTAGTCTATAGCTTGAGTAATCTGCTGCAGCAGTAGATTGACATCATTGTTGTTCATTATGGTATGCACAAAAATTAATCAATGTTGTTTGGGTGGATTGTATTCTTTTTCGACACAAAAGAATGAGAGATCACAAATTCATGAAAGTGTTAAAAAAAAAAATGTGAAAAAAGAAATGTTGGAAAGGTTTTTTTAGAAACAGAAAGAAAAGTCCCCCCAATTATTTGTTGGAAAAAAATTTTTATATGTCGGATATAAGAACTTAAAAGAATATATACATATTAATTATCTACCAAGTACTCTTCAAACAACTTGAAAGCCTTTGATCTGTGTGATATGCCATTCTTGAATTCCTTGGTCATTTCACCATAAGTTAAGGCTTCTGTGTTGCCTTCTTCAGCCAATGGTTCAAAGATAGCATCCCATCCGAAATCTAAGTTACCTCTATGCTTGACTATGTTACCCTTGGTGATTCCTTGGAATATCTTGATTTCACCATTTTCATCACTGTATGCAACTGTGGTAATAGCTTCACCAGTTTTCTTTTCGAATGGTTCTAACATCTTAACCAATTCATCAAGACTCATCTTTTTCAAAAACCACTTGATGTAGGCTCCTGGCAATCCATTCAAAGCATCAAAGCCCAGAGCAGTATCTTCAACAACAATTCTTTGGCCCTTTGGCAATAGAGCAACAGCTTGTAGAATTTTCTTTCTGGCAATTTCCTCTAAAGAAGCTTCTTGGATTTCTTCTAGATCCAAGTTTTGGTTGATAATTTCATATTTGGAAACCTTGGACAGTAGTTTTTGTACCTCCTTTAGTTTGTTGGCATTTCCGGTGACAAATACAACACTTGGTTTACTCATTATTTTTTGGTTTGATATGGTTCCTTCCAACTTGTTGTATAAGAACACTTAAAGATTTTATAAAGGAAAACAAAGTTGAAATTATCTAGATAAAGTGGGAAAAAACAAGATTTGTGTTCTCTTAATATCCGACAATTAAAAATGAAGTTACATTGAAACCTACATATGACTCATAATAAAAACTCTACAGATAATGGGGTAATAATTCAATAATTCTTATTCATATATATTAATTGTTAACAGCGTATTCTAACTCAGCAGAGGTTTCATAATCGTACATGTCCATGGCAACAATGGCACTTTCTCTGACAACTTCATCGTCATCGTTTAAGTGTTCCTTTAACATTGGTAAGACATCTTCAGTGGCAATGGAACCCAAGGCTTCAGCAGCTTCGTGTCTAACCATAGGAGCTTCGTTCTTTCTGCTCAAAACTTCCTTAAGAGCTGGAACAACAACTGGGTTACAAATTTGACCGAATACGTAGGCAATTTCGTGCTTGAACAAAACAGATGGATCATTGAAACCAGTACATAAAGCCAAACAAGCTTCATCAGTACCAATATCTCTTAGTCTGAACATAGCTCTATATCTCTTGAAC
Source organism: Hanseniaspora nectarophila (assembly GCA_030573495.1). Taxonomy (NCBI): domain Eukaryota; kingdom Fungi; phylum Ascomycota; class Saccharomycetes; order Saccharomycodales; family Saccharomycodaceae; genus Hanseniaspora; species Hanseniaspora nectarophila. The sequence continues at coordinate 24,024 of JAJMDJ010000217.1, forward strand.
AAGGCTTCATCTTGGTTATTCAACAAGGCTTGTAATTCTTCAATGGTGGCGGATTCTTGTAAAGGCAGAGGAGGAGCTGGATCAATGGAGGAGTATAATGATTGTTGTAATAGTTCTTCCTTGGACAAGTTGGAGCTGGCCCATTGGATTCTGGCAATGGCTAATTCACAAGTTTGTCTAACGGCTTCTTCTGGATCTTCCTTTAAACACTTGTTTAAGGCATCGATGGCATCGTTATCTTCTAAGGCACCCAAGGCTTCAGCAGCTTCGTGTCTAACCATACATTGTTGGGTGGTGTCTAACATACACTCAATCAAGGCTTTGGAAGCATGTAGGTTCTTACATTGACCTAAAACGTAGGCGATTTCGTGCTTTAGTAATTCAGAAGGTTCATTGATTAAACCTTGGGCCATGTAGTCAACAGCCAAGTCAGCCTTTTGCTTGTCTGTGGCAAAGTCTTCAGCATGGGTCTTCAAGTTGAATAAGGCTCTGAATCTGATGGCTAATTTGGTTTTTCTATTCTTGTTGATTAAGGCATCTCTTAAACTTTCCAAGTTTTCGGAATCATCGGCTGGTTCAACAAAGTGTTGTTCAAAGGAGGTGGACATTATGATATTATTAATTAGTGTTTGGTTATTCAAAAATATATGATATTTCTTTACAAGAGATATTGTTGAAAATTATATATATATGTTCGTTTGTTAAACAAAAAAAAAAAAAAAAGGAAAAAAAATAAAATAAATTAAGTCAAATATCACATATGAAGTCATTAATGTCTAAATATTAAGGCTAAGTTTAAGTGTATCATAATGTAGGTGGAAATTATTTCAAATTTTTAAAAAAAAATACACATCCTTATTTATTTTTTGAAAATGACAGGTGGACAGATTTCCTAATCTGGACATTTGCAGAAAAACTGTTTTGTTCTTTTAAAAAAAAGGAAAGTGGGTCATGTGATTGAAGTCACGTGTGATAACACCAAAATTTTATTAACACCCAGAAATTATAAAAAATCATATCAAAAAAACCTCACAATCTTAAGTAATACAACAAAAAGAATAGATAAAATCCAAACACACACACCCCAATAAACAATGTCATATACTCTTATTCTACCCCTTGTGGCTGCTGGTAATGTACCCCAACTAACTACAGATTTAATTCTAGAAAATAACACTCATTTAGAACTGAAAAATAACTTTTTCAGCACTGACTTAAAAGTACTACTACATTCTTTTGCTGGTTTTGATGGGAATATAGCATTAAGTGGAATTGAATTATATCAAGATGATATTAACAAATTTGTTGTTGTTCAACAAAGATCACCAATTATCAAGCCATTTGAACTAACTTTTTACAAAACATTGTTTAACCAATTGATGTTCAACAAAGATAGCAAATTCTATGGCAAAATAGACAAGGTTATCTTCTTAGACTCAGTTTCAGGATCTGATCCATTCATTGACTTGATAAAATCTGAAAAATATGGAAACTTGTATCAATTGCCAAACTTTTTAAAGGTGGCTGTATCAAAGGTTAATTCAGACATTAACAAAGAATATTTTGCCAACATGACTGAATCTTTGAGCAAATACTACGATCAACTTAAACAGAGTATTGAAAATTCTCAAGGATACTATACAGATGCTAGTTTCCATTCAAACGAGATACTGCCACAATTGAATGATACTATCCTAAAATTTGAAGATGATAGTTTCCAGCAAAGAATAAACACTGAAGCTACCATATTGAAGGTTATTTTAGCATTGATTAATGCTAATCCATCTTCTTCAGCATTGGACATATCCTATCTAAACATGCTAGTGTATGAAGGTGATAACTCTATCGATGCTCGTGACTTCTTATTGATTTTAGCAGAAAAACTAACACCGAACATAATCGATAAAGAATCTCAAGAGTTAAAACAACCTGCTTCTTGGGTCAACATATACGGTTCAAGACACCTAACCAAAGAATTAAGAGAAAGCATATACAATTGAGAAAAAAAGAAATGAATGGTTTTTATGTTTTTTTTTGGAATTATAATCTATACTATATACACTTAACCTCTAATGTACTTGGCAATGTTTTCAGCAGTTTCTGAACTAACATCCTTAGATGTGCTTTCCATGGCTTCTTGGTACATAGCTTGTAGATTTGGGTTGGCATCATTAACTTCACCCATTTCTCTGTCTTCACTGAAGGTATATTCTCTTGAAGGATTGGCAATGTCCTCTTCTTCTTCATCTGGATATACTATACCATCTTCTTCACGCTCTTCTAAATCACTGATAACTTCAGCACTTGAATCCGACTCAGCTCCATTATCTTTACCCTTCTTTGACTTCAAATTCAAATCTTTCATCAACTTGTTCATAGATTGCTTCTTCATTTCAGCTTCTTCTTCTTCCTTCCTCTTCAAAGCTTCTTCTCTTTCTTTTTTGTAGTATTCGTTATATTCTTCACCCTTGGACTTGACAGCCTTTAAGAAATCATCAAAACCAGCACCAGTGGCACTGGATACTTGTACACAGTCTAATTGAGAGTAGAATTCTTCAAGCATCAAAGACATGGAGTTGATCAAAGAACCCATGTATCCTGAACCCATACCAGTTTCACCTTGCAATTCCTTATCCTTTAGAATAGCTTCTTGGAAGACTTCAAAGTCTTTCATCCAATCAATGGCAAAATCAGCATTGACAACATCATTCTTGTTGAAGACCAAAATCATTGGTAACTTGGTTTTATAAAGGATGGAACAAGCATAAAGCATATTGGACATGAAAGTAGATGGAGATTGATTTCTTGGAGTATCAACGATGTATGCAATGACAGTTGGGTATTGGGAAGCAAAAGATTCAGTGATGATAGAACCAGAAGCAGACCAAACAAAACATTCAATTTGACCTGGAGTATCAATGATACAGTGTTCAAAGGTATCAGCTCTTTTTTCTACAATCTTCATGACTTGGTCAATCTTGGTGGAGAACAAATTCAAAGAGGTAACAATAGCACCGTTTGGTCCCAAGTCGTAGTTTTCCATTACTTTTTTGTATTTGATGGAGTCTCTGATATCAATGTGACATCCGAAAGGAACCTTCAAGGTGGCTGGATCTAAGTTGATAACATAAGGTGGTTTCTTTTCTGTGTGAAGATGAGAGTTCAATCTTTGCATGAAAGTGGTTTTACCACTTCCAGCCATACCAATACAAATAACAGTTTGCATTATATATATATGAATAGTTTTTTGGTGTTTATAATTATTATGTATTAATTTGAATATGTTGATGGATATAATATAATTACATAAGAAACCATATTACTCTTTTTTTTTTTTTTTGGAAGATTTCTAAAAAATGTGGTTTTAAGAGAAGAAAAAAAAAAAAAAGAAAGAAAAATAGAACTGGACAAGACGCTACCATTTTATTAAATATACCAAAATCATAATAAAATACTCAATCAACCTACACTTGATTACAAAAAAATAACAATACTAATTACATTAAACTATATATTGATACTGATGTTGGAGTCGTATATCTCTAATATTTCGTCCTCCAGAGTCTTACCATAAACTTCAGACTTATCAAACACCACATCGTCTTCTAAAGCCTTTTCAAGCATCTCACATTGTTGGACTAATTGCAATTCACTCATGCTATTGGTTTGGTTGCCCATTTCAATATTCATCTTCAAGATGTTCAACTCGTTTATGTCCTTTGTTCTGTTATAAAAGAAGACATTGTAGAAGGCATCCAATCCGTACATTAAAATGAAGTACCAAGAAATGGTGGTTGTATAACTAGCATCCAAATCCCTGGTTTGAATACCATTTTGGACAACTTCCTTGAACTTCAAGGTCAATGGGAATGGAAGCTTCATTATAACGTAATTAGTAAAGAAGTGGTTCAACCACCAAGTAATAACTGTTTGTGGGATGAAGTTCAAGGCATTTCCTATAGCCATTTGTTTTATACCACCAGTGTTTTTTTGCAATTCCTCCAAAGAGTTGTTGAATTGATCTTGAGCTGGATCAGCATCATCTGATTTTTCTGTTTTCTCCTCCTTCTCAGCCTTTTCAGCAAAGAACTTCTTTTCCTTTAGGACGTTCAAATAATGCAATCTCTTCATTTCAAAGCTTCTTTCATCTAATAGAACCTTTCCGTTGGCAATGAAGGCATTGATCTCTTGTATGGTTTGTATTTCAGTAAACTTCTGTCTTGGTTGTTCAGTTATATCCCCACCTAATAACCCCATGATGACATTCTTCATCATTCCTATGGCTACAATGACAATGGTTATAGGTAGAAGAACATTGTACTTCAATCTTTCATCCAAGGCTAACTCAATGGATGCACCTGTTAGAATAGCAAGATTCTTGTTCAAAGAAAAGTATCCAGCCATGTTATATTGATAGTTGTGTTTTGGTGTTAACAACTTTTGTTTGTTTTTTTGAATATAAAAAATCTAAAAAAAAATATTTGGTGTTAGGTGGGTTATTTTTTTTGTAGACTATTTCACTAGCAAAAAAAATTGCTGTCACTGACGAGGATTGAACTCGCGCTCTTTCCATTACGAGTGGAACGCCTTACCACTTGGCCACAGTGACTTTCTTGAAGAAAAATTGTGTTTTTTGTTTGCTCCAGCCTTATATATCGGAGTTAAACCACGTCCGCTACCAATATTTTAACAATATTTCTTAATTAAAACACATGAAAAATTCATATATATAAATCTTTGTTGCATTACATCTAAATAAAACAAACAAAATCTACAATTTTCTTTTTTTTTACAATCATTAATAATAGGCTTTTTTTCCTAAATCATATATACATTTTATGCTAATTTGTTGGTGTTGTGAGAAGCAGTCTTCTTGGCAACAGTTGGTTTGCTGGCGATGCTTGCTTTTCTTTGTTCATCTCTCTTAGAATAGATCATGTTGGTGAAAGGACCTTCGAATTGTTCGGCAATTTGGTATACTAATCTAACAAATCCACTGACCAAAACACCAAATGGAGAACCGTAATAAACAGCAGTACCTAGGAAGGACAAAGAGGAACCAATGTACATTGGATGTTCACAGACATTGAATGGGAAACCAGTTAATTTTTCATCCTTTAGAATACCGAAGTAGTCACCTAAGTAAGTACCATCAATACCTAGTTTGTACATGGAGCCCAAGTTTAGAGTTTGACCAATGACAAAGGTGGCAGCACCCAAGGCTTTTAGAATAGGAACCCAGATGGATTCCTTGGCTAAGTATTCAAAGACAGAAGGTTGATCTAAAACACATCCTTGTAAAAAGGCGTGATCTCTCACTAGACCCAAGGAGAAAATTAGAACAGCTAAGGAGTAACAGGCAGCGTATTTGGATCCAAAGATCTTCTTGGAGAATAGTCTGGTTCTGTAGTCGATTCTAGCTATGATATTCCAGGTGGATGGGTTTAGAACAATAAGACCTAAAGCGACCTTGGCGGTGCTGCTTGAGTAGTTTGTGTTTTGTAAACAAGTGTTGACAATTCCTTGTAAAGACATATTTTTGTTTTTTTTGATATTAAGTTTTTGGTTATGTACTATAATTTTTGTTTTTTGAAGAATTATAAAATTTTATAGAACAGCAATGATGAAATGATAATTATCAACACTCCTTATATATGTCAGTGTCCAAAATATATTACGAATCTATACAATCAATTTTTTTTTTATTATTATTATTTAAACAAGGAACATGGGGGGTGTTATGATTATTAGTAATACGCCCCATATGAATATTACGATACGTGTGTGTATGACTTTTTGAATGGCATTACATAATTCATATGGGCCCTCCAAAAATGATGTAAATTAATTAAACGTGGAGTTGTCCCATATGAAAAATCGACATATCTGGGTGGGTTTATTTTTTTTTTATTAGGGGTAAACAGCAAATGTAGTAATTTGGCACGTGATAAATTACTGCTAAAAATGTGGAAATACACAGCAAATGCATAATCCATCACATGTGCGCTTACTCCACAGTAATATGGTGTTTATGTAATTATTTTTTTTGATCTATAAATAACAAAATAAAATTGTGGTAGGGATTCTAATTTAGGTAATTAAGAAATATTAAACGAAAACTTTACTGAATTTAACGGTTATTCACACACTTTTGTTTACAACTTTTACAATTACTATTAAGTTTGTTACTACGTATTGTTGGGTTTTTACTAAAATGTAAACATAATTAAAATCAGTACATTTTCTTTTGAAATATTGCACGTGATGAACCGACAACATTTTTTTTTTCCATAGCCATTTTTTGGTTTACACCAACTGATATGTCCCAAAAGAGTAATATAACCAATGTTTAAACATCTTTTCTATTTCATATATGCACTAGACAATAATCATAACGTTAAACCATGTTTATTTTATATTATTTTCTAGACTTTAAAATTCTCTAATTCAAATGTCTTGATACCATTCCATTGTTTTTTGTCCCTAAATAAATCTGATAAACGATATATATATAATACATAGGAATAAACTTTTGAACATCTTTCTACTTCTTAAAAAACCAAAGAAAAAAAAAAAAATTGCAGGCATGTTTAGAAATTCCAACATATACAAGTTTGTAAGTCTTAAGGATGATTACTTATTGATTAGTGCTATGCTAATTTGCACTCTTATTGAGGGGTTGGTTCCATCAATATCATCTATTCTTATCGGTAGATGTTTCAAAATATTCACAAACATTTACAAGCAGAAGTACGCAACATACTCTGTAATGCATCACGACTTGGTCATGAGAACGATGTCCTTGGTTATGTTAGCTGCTGGGTACTTTCCCCTAAGTTGGATTGCTATCAGTTTATGGATGCGTTTTGGAGAAATCCAAAACTTTAGAATAAGATCAACCATCTTTGATAATTACATGAAAAAGAACTTGGATTTCTTTGATACACACAAGAACTTGACAGCTGAGTTTATTCAAATTAATAGATGCATTGAAGAGCTAAGACAATCATGCTCTGAAACTAGTGGTATGGCTCTTCAATCGATCATTGGGATAATAGCACTATTTGGTGTTTCATGCTACTATTCATGGTCTTTGACCTTAATTTTCTTGTGTTCCGCTCCTTTAGTTGCTATGATAGCTGTTGTATGTTCAAAGAAGTTTGAAAAGTATACTGATTTGGAAAACGACGCATCTTTGAAATGTTCAAATCAGATTTTAAATATCATGGAGAACATCAGTTTGATCAAGTTGAACTTGACCGAAGAAGCAGAAAAGGAGAGTTTTGATAAGAAAATCAAGGAATGTAATACTTTGTTTATTAAAGGATCATTCTGGACTTCTTCCAACCAAGCTGCTTTAAGAATGTTGTCTTTGTGTATGTTTGTTCAAGGGTTCTGGTTTGGTTCTACTCAAATCAAAAAGGGAAATTTATCCACTGAAAAAGTCATGACTTGTTTCGCAAGTTGCATTTCCCTGAGTTCAACCTTGATGTCTGTTATCCACCAAATTATTATCATCCAAAAAGGTAAAGTTGCATTGAAGTACATTGACAAGTTATTTTACTCAGAAACTATTTCTCTTGTTGAGAACCAATTGGCAAACAGAGACAACAGAAACATATCCCTTCCATTACACAGCCGTTTAACCGTTGATGAACATAAAAACAAAATCACAGATTTCAGTATCAGCTTCAAAAATGTTACTGCCTTTTACAACTCAAGACCAAGTATCAATGTTTTACAAAATGTTAGCATAGACTTCCTGAAGAATGACTTTACTTACATTGTAGGTAAATCTGGGTCAGGAAAATCAACCATATTCAATTTGTTACTAAAGCTTTATGAGAACTCCTATAGTGGTGAGATCACCATGAATGGGGTTGATATAAAGGACATCCCAACTAAATGGTTGAGATCACAAACAACACTTGTTGAGCAATCAACCCATATGTTCAATGACTCCATCAAGAACAATATCTTGTTGGGTTCAGATTTTGAGAATAACTACAATGAGGATAAACTAACCAAGGTTTTGGAGATCTGTGAATTGAATCCGGTTATTGAGACTTTGAAGAATGGAATTGATACTATAATCGGTGATTGCCTAATCTCTGACAAGAGTTCTGGTAATACCAAAGGTGAAGATACTACTGAATCTAATGTCGTTTTGAGTGGTGGGCAGCAACAAAGAGTTGCCATTGCCAGGGCCTTGTACAGAGATGCACCAATAATCATCTTTGATGAATCCTTGAGTTTCATTGATATCAAAACTAAACAAAAGATATTTGCCAATTTGAAGCAATTTAGAAAAAACAAAACTACTATCATGCTGACTCACGATTTAAGTCCAATTGAAGACAACAATATGGTTTATTTGATGAAAAATGGAAGAGTCATGGAAAGTGGTTTGAAGTCAAAATTGATCAACAAACCAGATTGTGACACTAGTTTATTCAAGAAACTGTATGAATTACAGAACTTGTACGAACAAGATGCTTTGTCTGTGGAAGAATTCAAGCATGTTTCCTTATCAAGTGTGTCTTCAACCGTAGAGAAAGAGAAAATTGAGTATACCGATAACGAGGCGATGATGCCTGAACCCACAAAAATAGCCATGAACGCCGTCAAAAGAGCATCTATTCTATTCAATGATGAAAAAGCCAATGATGACAACTCTTTGGAATCAGAAATCAAGGTTGAAGAACTCCCATCCACAGAAAGGTTACCCATGACCTCCATGGCCAAGATCTTCAAGATCATGTACAGAACCATAACCATGAAGAAAATTCTCATCGCTGGTGTTGCATCAAGTGTGATTTCAGGTGTTTCCAACCCTGTTTTTTCCTGGGCCGACTCCAAGTTGATCAATGCCAATGTCCTGCAAAGAAAAACATCCAAAGATGGTACCACACAGGCATCATCCCCATCAGATGGATACATGGTCAAGTGGTGCATGATTGTGATTGCCATAGCAGCAATTGATGGGTTGGCTACCTTTTCCAAGGAGTTTTTGTTGCAATATGTAGCCGAGTACTGGATCATGAATTTGAGATCAGTATCTGTGTCCAAGATCTTGAGCAATGATATCAATTGGTTCACCCATGCCATTAACAAACCATCTGAAATCTCAGCCTTGTTGATGAATGACCTGAGAGACATGAGAACCCTTGTGTCCCAGTTCCTGTCATTTGTTGTTACAATTGTGTTTGTGGCGGCTTGTGGGTTGATTTGGTCCATTGCCTCAGGCTGGAAACTTTCTTTGGTAGGTCTTTCCCTAATTCCCTTGTATATCCTAACCACTGTTATTTATTCTATATTGTTGCAAGACATGGAGAACAAATACAAGTCGTCAATTGCTGACTTGGAAAACAGACAGTATGAAATTCTGAAGAACTTCAAGACAATCAAGATCTTACAATTGGAGTCATATTTTTATATGAAGCTGGGCTACTGTTACAATAACTTGAGACAGATTGGGATCAAGAGAACATACGGGACTGGATTTGGCGTGGCTGTTTTTGCCTCTTTGACATACATCGTCCAAGCAATTATTATCTTCTATGGGTTGAAACTGGTTATTGATGGTGAGTACTCCTCCGGTAAGTTGTTTGAGACATTTTCTTTATTGCTGTTTACTATTGTCACTTGTGGTATGATGTCCAGCGCGGTTCCAAACCTAGCCAGAGGTCAAAGAGGTGCGACATATGTTTTCAACTTGATTGATAGATCTTTTTCTGAAAACAAAAACGTGGATGGATACGTTCCACAGAATGACTCACCAAATACCTCCAAAGCCTTGATCAGTGTCGAAGACTTAAACTTTAATTATAACGGCTCATCCAAGCAGATTTTCAACAACCTGAACTTCAACATCTTCAAAGGAGAGACCGTTGGGTTGATAGGTCCAAGTGGATGTGGGAAATCAACTTTCCTGCAATTACTATGTAAGCTGCAAGAATACCACGAGGGAGCCATCAAAATCAATGGCCACGATATCAATGAGTGGAATTTGGATGCTTTGAGAAAATTCATTGTGATGTTCCAGCAAAAGACCCTGATTTTTAGAGAGACCCTTAAAGAAAACTTAAAGTATGGGAATGATGCCACAGATGAGGATATGCTGCATTTAATCCAAGAACTCTACTTGAACGACCTCCTAAACGAAGTTAATGGTCTAGATGGCGATATGGTTGATGAGGATCTAATTTCTGGTGGTCAATTACAAAGACTGGATATCATCAGACAACTCCTGAAGGTAAAGACCCTTGCTGATGAATGCCAAATCTGTGTATTGGATGAAATAACCTCATCCTTGGATGCTGAAACCACTGAATTGGTTGAAAACTACTTCATCAACAACATCAAACAAACAAAAATCATCATCACACATCATAAATCCTTAATGCAAAAGTGTGACAGAGTCTTGGTGATCAACCATAAAGGTGAACTCCAAGAGGAAGGCACATACGCTGCCCTAAGCAGCAACAAATCCAGCTATCTAAACAAATTGATATACGAATTCAATTAAACAATATGTAATACTAAACTATATATAAAGTACACTTCCTAAAAAAAAAGAAACAAATGTCTAATAATAAACACTTTTTTTTATATTTTTTCTCTATTTTTTTGTAATAATTAAGCAGAACCATAGGTGGCTTTAGGAACTTGAGCCAAGTTCTTCTTGTTGATATGCATGTTGATGTAGATTAGTAATGAGGCACCAGAAACAACTGTTAGGACAGTCAATAAAGCGTTAACTGGAACTGGGTTTTTGTCAAAGACAAATAGGGTCCAGTAATCTAGTTTGTTTTGGGTCAAGTTACATAGACCAGCAACGGTCATTAGTAAACCGTAAACGGTACCAAAGGTTTCAAATCCAAAGACCTTAGAACAGTAGTCAGAAACAACTGTGTAGTAGAAAGGTCTGTACATGGTCAAAACAATAACACCAACCAAAGAAGCAAAGAAGCTGTTTTTGATTAATCCCAAGGCACCGGTTAAAACAGAGGTACCGAATAGGATGTAAAGAACATTTAATGTGTTGACGTTGTCAAGTAACAAACCAATGACTGGAATGGCAATAACACCACCTAGAGGTAAGGCAACATCGAATATGTGGTTGATTCTCAAGGCTTCGTCGTAACTTCCTAATAAGAATTCATGTTGGGATCTGACAGTGGCAACAAAGTAGTTGATTCTTAACATACAGATGATGGTGAAGATTTGGATCAAAATGAACCAACCAGACTTGATTTGTTCAACAGCAGAGTACTTGTGCATGACACCGAAGATACCGTGGGATTTTTGGTACAATTGCTTTTCAGTGATGATTTCGATTCTGGATTTTCTTCTGTTCTTCATGGTCTTGGAGGAAATGACAGATTGGTTGTCTAATAAGGCATCGCCTTCTACGGCAGTTTCAACATCTTCAGTGGCACCAGTCTTGGAGGTATCGGCACCAGCAGGTAATTCACCGTTACCATCTAGACCTTCAATGGCTAATCTTTGGATATCACCTAGGGTATCTTCTTTGCTTTCAGAACCGTTGTTCTTGTATGATTGGCTTGGCATGATCTTCCATTGACATAAGAAGATGAACAATGGAACGATTAGGTAGTACTTGAAGAAGACGTGTAAATCAACATTGGAGAAGCCGTGTTCATAAGCTAATCTGTAGAATAAGAAGACAGCAGATGAGGTATCGAAGGCACCTGAAATTAAAGCCAAAATAGTACCACTGTACTTAGGGAAGGTGTTGGCTAATTGGAAAGATGAGATGAAGACAAATGGACCACCAACAGCCAAGATAACATAACCGAACATGTATGCATCAACGTATTGGTTCAAAAATTGGTTGTATGAAAGAACTAAGGCACCGGTGGCGATTAAGGAAGAACCAATGTATCCACAGACTCTTGGACCGTATCTGTCTAATAAACTACCAACAACCAAAGAGGTCAAGTTGGTCATGGCAGCACCGGTAGAGAATAACTTGTTTAATTTCAAGTCTTGGTGGTCACAGGCCTTACCGAAAGGAAGGTCGTCATCAACAGGACATAGAGAGGAGTATATGCCTTCCTTGATTAAAATAGGCTTTAAAGAGGCAAAACCGAAGATTACACCTGACCCTAAAAGACACCATATGATAGCACAAAGAACTTGGATAAGCTTTTGTTTATCTGTGAATCTTTTAGACATGGATGAGATAGCTTGGATATCAGTTGTCATTGTATAATTACAAAGTTATTTTTTAGTATGGTTTTTTTTTTTTTCTTTGATTATTTTAGTTTCTTTTTTATTATTAAGATTATAAAAGCATCGTTAAGATGTGTTGTAAGATGGAGTATAAAAAAAAACTGCCGACAAAAAAATTTAAAAAAAAAGGAAAGTTTAAAAAAAAAAAAGAGCCATAAAAAAAAAAAAACTTCTCATTAAAATTTTTAATGTGTGATATATTGTTGTGCAATCTCCGAAACGGCTGTTGTTAAAAAAAAAAATTGGTACTAGTAAAAAAAATAAAAAAGAGGACATTCGTGTATGAAGAATTTTACTAATGTTTTTTATAGTACACGCTCATCTCCGATATATATATTTTCTTTTTCCTTTATAAAAAAAAAAGGACTCTCTCGCTATTTCCGCATTTGGACACTCTGCACCCCCATTCGGGTGCGGCTATTTTTTTTCATTATTACATAATCCCCCATTTTGTGAAAAAACAAAAAAAATAAACATACTCTAGGCAAAAAATAATTTCACACACAAACATTTTCAATTTTTTTTAAAAAATAATTTCAAAAAAAACATACACTCTTTTGGTATAAACAATTTTTTTTAAAAATTAAATTTAAATAATTTTTATAACGGTTTTTATTTATTGATGTTGATATCACTCTAGATCTAATGCAATAAAAATCAATTACATAAATAAACACTACATGACGTATTTATACTTATACATCTAGATCATATCAAAAAAGATATCATGATATCTTTTTTGATACTTATCTGATTACACACATCTGATTTTTAGACAATTCTCAAAGATCACCCAGATTTACACTGTACTGAGAATGTGTTTCAAAAGTGTTTCCCAATACGGAAATATATATGGTGAAAAAAAAAAAAAAAAGCTCTAGACGGATAATATTAAAAAAAAAAAAATAAGCCAAGGGGATGTGCACCTTAATTTGATACTACCCTTCAAACTTGTTTTATATTTATCTCCAAGTTATTTTTATATTGTTATCTAAGGGTTTGGCTATTTTTGTTTTTTTTTTTAAATAATCCATTGATTATCTAATTCAACAAAAAAAAATTGGATTATCTATTTTTGGTATCTGTTTCATTCTTGTTAGCAAACTGTTTCACTATATAATGGAGCCATATCCTCAACAAAATGTATACTTATTTAATCAAAATAAAGGATAATAAGTAAAAAAAAAAACCATTCCCTGTAGTTGAATACATATATACCCTTTTCAAAAAAAAAAAAAAAAAAATATATATATATACTACAGTACAAAAAAATGTTCTCTTTATTATCCACATGTCTATTGGCATCAAGCATCATCACTTCCCATGCTATTGTTATCCAAGACCAAGACTTTGAGTCTTGTTCTGAACAAGTCACTCATTCCCACAAGGCCACTGATGTTATTTTAACAACCATTTACTTGACTGTCACTGCTGATGGGTCTGAGACCACTGTTGAAACTGTTTCTGCTCAAACTGGTGTTGTTATCACTCCTACCCCACCTCAGTACACCATTTCAACAACTTACTTGTCTGGTACTGAGTGCACTTCTAATGATTGGGATTCTGCTTGGTCTGCCGAGGATGCTTCTTGGTCTGCTGAGGAGGCTGCTTGGGATGCTGAGGAAGCCTCTTACTGGAGTGCTTTTTCAGCTGAGTTCTCAACTGAATTTGATGTTACAGACTGGGATGGTTTTTCATCTGAGTTTGCCACTGAGTTTGATTTTACCAACTGGGATGGTGAATTTACCACTACAGTAGGTGATCTCACTTACTCTTCTCAAGCTACTTCTTTTGTAGTTTCCTCAACCAGTAATGTCAAGGCTACTTCTGCTGTTGTTTCCTCAACGAGTGATGTCAAGGCTACATCTTCTGTTCCTTCTCCAACTACATTAACCAGTAAATTTAAATCAACATCCATTGTTGCTCCACCAACTACAACATCCACCACACCACAAAGCACTTCTAGTACAGTCTCTTCCACTGCTGCCACATCAGCTGCAGACACCTTTGAATCAAGCATGCTTGCCCAGCACAACGTCAAAAGAGCTCTGCACAAGGACACTGCCCCATTGTCCTGGTCTAAAGACCTTCAACAAACAGCCCAATCATATGCCGATGCATATGATTGTTCAGGTATCTTAACCCATAGCGGAAAGCCGTATGGTGAGAACCTTGCCTTGGGTTATCCTTTGTACGATGGTAAAACAGGCATTTATGCATGGTACGATGAAATCAACTACTACAATTATGCAAACCCTGGGTTCAGTGAAAGTACTGGACACTTCACCCAAGTTGTGTGGAAGGGTACATCACAGGTTGGATGCGGGTACAAGAAATGCAACAATGAGTGGGGTGTTTACTTGGTCTGCAACTACCTGGCTCCAGGCAATTTCATTGGCCAGTTTGCCGAAAATGTTGAGCCTTTGATCAACTAAGAAGTGAAAAAGGGGTACATTATATGTGGTTTATGCATGTTTCTAATCCAGCATCTCGCTGAACTTTTTTAAAAAATAGAAGGAGATAATCTGCGGGTATATGTTCCCGATGAACGTCATATACATATTTTTAAAATGGGAGGTAAAAAAAAAAAAAAGAGAAGGCGTAATTAGCTTATCATTTTTTTTTTTTACCCTCAAAAACAGTTAAAAATCTGCACTAGTCTTTTTTTTTTTTTCTTGAATTTCAACAAATTTTAAAGAGGTCCTATTTAAAACCTTAGCTGTTCATTGGATTTCTAAAAATTTTAGGTTTTGGAAGAAAAAACAAACAAGTTGAAATTATTTGAAATAAACAAATAATATAATACACTTTTTTTAAATATTCTTTTATTTTCTTCTCTAGTATACTATTTCATTAGATATAACAGTATTAAATCATAACCAACCACTTCTAGTCATCAGATCAAAAAAAAAAAAAAAAAATTAAAAAAAAACATGCATACAAACACACCACTTCTAGTATTGGCCGTCGCCATGTCCACCTTTTTCACTCAAAACAGTGCTGAAGAAACTGTCTACAAAACAAAAACAACCACAATAACCCAAACCAAGTACCTTCCCTACACCGCTGAAGCCACTCCAGCTGCTCAACCAACAAACAGCTTTGTTGATCAACACAACCACTACAGAGCTCTTCACGGTTCAAATCCTTTAATCTGGAATGACACCATGCATGAGCAATGTTTGGACTTCATAGACAGAGAGTTCATCTGTGATGGAAACATCCACCACTCACAACAAGCCATTGATGGAAGCATAGGTGAAATAGTCACTGTGGGAGTTTCCTCAGTTGACGAGTTCATGAAGAATGTTTACGGTACACACGAAAGCTTTGATTTTGAAAATTACACCGACATTGATGAAACACAAGCAAAGATGTTCAAACAACTGGTTTGGAACGATACACAACACTTTGGCTGTGCCGTTGTGGATTGTGGAAGTCATTTCCGTAATTTGATAGTATGCCAATACGACAAAAAACCAGATTCTGTAGCAACAAAAGAAAATTTCTTTCCAAAGATGTAGATAGGTAAAAATAAATAAAAAGATATAGAATTATTACTATTCTTTGTTATGCTCATTGCATTTGCTACCTCATATACTATTCGTTTTAATTAACTGCATTCAGTACTCAGCTTTTTTTTTTTGGTAATTTGTATACGATGGACGAAAAAATGCAAATTATCGTGGTTGTCACGTGTGTGGATTTTCGTGTCTTTTTTTTTTTTTAAAAACGGTTTTAAGAGTTAAAATCACGTGTATTCCATAATTACCCCTTTTGGACACAAACATCAATCACAGTCCCAAAAAAAAAAGAAACCAAAGAAAAAAATAAAAAGAAATAAACAGGAATTTCCTTAAATTTTAAAAATACATATTTATTTTTTTTTATCAACTTTATACACATTTTACATATTAATCTTCTTACATGAAACGAACTATAATTAATATGAACTTATTTAAAAGTAATTTCATAACCAGAAGCAAATATACATATATATTCCAAAACATTAGAAAAATGTCTGCCAACAACAACTCCCAAAAGATCGACGATAGTAAAGTTCACGAAAGTGACAAGTCCAATGTTACCAACTTCAACAAGTTTGATCAACATTACTTCAACTCATACTCCCACTACTCCATCCATCAAGAAATGTTGCAAGACTCTGTCAGAACCAAGTCTTACTTAGATGCCATTGTCAACAACAAGGACTACTTCAAGGACAAGGTTGTCATGGATATTGGTACCGGTAGTGGTATTTTGTCCATGTTCATTTCCAAGTACACTGACTGTAAACATATCATTGCCATTGATGCCTCTCCTGTTATCTACATGGCTGAAAAACTATACAAGAAGAACAACCTAGACGAATCAAGAATCTCATTTGTCAAGATGAAGGTTGAAGACATAAAGGAATTACCAAATGGTATTGAAAAGGTTGATATCATTGTTTCTGAATGGATGGGTTACTTCCTAATCTACGAATCCATGTTGAACTCTGTCTTATACGCCAGAGACAGATGGATGGACAACACTGGTTCTTTATTCCCAGATAAGTGTTCCATGCACGTTGCTGCTATGACTGATGTTGATTACTATGCTGACAACATCAACTTCTGGGACAATGTCTACGGATTTGACTTCAGTGATTTCAAGCCATTGGTTACTGTTGAACCTATTGTTGACTGTTACAACAGCTCTTCTGTTGTCTCAGATACCGGAAACTTGATTGAATTTGATTTGAACACCTGTACTGTTGAAGACTTGAGCTTTGAAAGAGAATTTGAAGTCAACATAACCCAAGATAACAGTTCATTCAACGGTTTATTAACCTGGTTCGATATTGTCTTCCCACAACACGATGAAAAGAAAAAACAAGTCAAGTTCTCCACTGGTCCATTCACCCAATACACCCACTGGAAGCAAGTTGGTTTCTACTTCGAAAATGAAATCGAATGTAACTACAACGATACCTTGAAGGGTGTTTTGACCTGTAAGCCAAACAAGGAAAACGTCAGAGACATGGATATCAAGATAGAATACGACTTTGTTCCAATCAACCAAGAAGAAACCGAAGCCGTCAAGGGAACCAACTCTTACACTTTACATTAGGTATTGGATGTTATATAGATATAATTTTATTGCTACAGTATTTGAATTTTTTAGATCATAATTTTTTTTTTTTTTTAAAAAAATCATCTCTTTTCTTTTTTTTTTCACTCATCCATTTTGATTTATGAAATTTCAAGAAAAAAAAAAAACTTTCAGAATAGAATGCATAAACCCAAAGAAACATATTTCACACAATGTCTAACACAAACTTTGATAAGCTGGATCAAATCAGAAAGTTTGTTGAGGAATCTAAAATTTTTGTCAACGAAGATCTTGTCACCTTCAGCAACGTTCCTGATGCTGGTGTGGGTCTATTCGCCAAAGAAGATATTCCTGAAGACAGCATAATCGTCAAAATACCCAAAACCGCTATATTCACATCCAAGAACTGTACCATCAGCAACCTGCTTGACGACAAGGGCATTGATGGGATCATGGGTATCCACTTGGCTGTCATCTACGAGTTGTTTGTGCTCAAGGGAGAAAAGTCCCATTGGTTCGACTACTTAAGTTTCATATTCGATGGGGTTTTGAAACACAATTCCAGTTCTAAGGATCTTTACTTGCCTCCAGGATACTGGACAGACAAGGAAAAGAACTACTTGAAGGGGACATTGATGGATGTCCAGTACCAGGGCCTGAAAACACACTCGGATATGCTGGCTGTGTATGTGGATTTTGTGCGTTTTGCTGATGAATGGAAAAAAGACTGTGATTTGGACATCCCTGAGATTCTACAAAATGAGTATATTTCTGGATTGCCTGAAGATGAGGACTTGGATTTGGTGGAATTGGAAAAACACCTATTGTCTGTCAACAATAACTTTTTGAGATTCATAGAAATTGGGTATGTCATTTCTTCAAGAGTATTTGAAATTGATTGTTACCATTTGTTCGGACTTGTTTGTATAGTTGATTTGTTCAACCACAATTACAGTGAGGATATACACTTTGAAAATGAATACGAGGTTTGTGAGATTTGTGGTAAGACTGCATGTGCCCATTTACACATGTCTGACTCCGACAGTGAAGCCGAAAATGAAGAAGAAGACATTGACTCTATGGAAGAAGAAGAAATTGAGGAGCTTGAAGAAAATGAAAGTATAAAGTCTGGATCTGAATCTGAACAAGATGAAGAACAAGAAAATGTCATAGATAGCGATGACGAGTGTGAAATCAGAGCCATTCATGACATTGAAAAGGGTAAGGAAATTTACAATACATACGGTGAATTCCCAAATGCTGCTTTATTGCTGAAATACGGCTTTGTTATTCCAAACAACCCACACGACAAGGTTGCCTTAGGTGTTGAGTTTGAAGAAGTTGTTCAAGAAATGATTCACTTGGGTAACTCTGATTTGCAAGATAGATTCACCTGGTGGAAGCACGAGGGTGTTGCTTTATTAGAAGAGGAGCTTGAAGCCATTGAAGAAATGGAAGCCATGGCTGACCATGAACATGGCAGTGACTGTGACCACAGCGATGAAGAATATGACGAAGAAGAAGGCATTGATGAAGAGGAAGAGGAAGAAGACGAAGATAACAACGATGACGAAGAAGACAGTATAGAAGAAGATGATGATGAAGAAATTGACATTGAGACATACTGGAAAGATCAAATCTACTTGGACGCATCAGGAGAAGCATCCCCATACCTAGAAAGACTATGTGTTATTTTATCCATGAGCAAAGAGCAATTCAATACGGAGCATCTACAATTCAACCCTGAAAAACTAGAAGACGTGAAGTCAACTGAAATCAAGCCTGTACTTTCATTAGCATTAAAACTATTAAAGAAAACTGTATCAAAGAAGAACTTGTTCCAAATTCCTGAAGAAACTGAGGACTTGCCAAACTTTGCTGAGATAAAGAATTTGCTATTGATAGAAAATGATATCATACTAAGGGCCAAAGACAACTTCAGACTACAGTAGGTTTATATATTGTTTATTTATTAATATGTTGGTTAAAAATATGTGTGTGTGTTTTTTTTATATTTGTAAAAAAAAAAATGTAAACCATGCTTAAAGGAAAAAAAAACACGATTGAAAAATTTTGCGTAAAAGTTGATTGTTTATTATCATTTTGAATTAATATATGCTAATATAATACCAAAAGCAATAACACAAGCCGATGTCTGAACCTCCAAGTGCCTCATCAGTGCCTCCACAGGCAGAAACCCCAAAACCACAAGTACAACCACAAGCTACACCTTTGCAGCCTTATGCTGGTAACGACATAACCACAATAGTTCTAGATCCAGGTTCCTATAATACAAGAATTGGGTTTGCTGGTACAGACCATCCAACAGACATATCTTCTTCTTTGTACGCCTTTGATGCTGAAACCCCAGAAAACTTACTATTTGATGACCAAAGAATCAACTATCCAAAGCCAGGAAGAGAAGTCAGAAGTATTGTTAAAAACGGATTGATTCAAGATTTTGATATATTTGCACACAAGGTCAAGTTTCTGATGACAAAGAAATTGGGTATAGAACCAAGTGTTAAGACTTCTCAGGCATCTTCTGAGGATGAAATGGAAACAGAAGTTGAAGGCTTCCACAACCTCCCTATGATTTTGACAGAACCTATATGGAATCCAAAGGAGAACAGAGCCAAGTCTATAGAAATGGTTTTGGAAACTTTGAACTTTGAAGCCATGTACTTGTTGCCACAACAGTCTTCTGTTTCATTTGCCATGGGTAAGCCAAATTGTTTGGTTGTGGAACTCGGACATGATTCTTGTTCTGTTTCACCAGTATTCGATGGTTTTACCTTATCTTCAAAGACTAGAAGAAGTTACTTGAATGGTAAGTTACTAACCCAATTATTGACATCGAAGATCCAAGAAAAGGCCAAGAAGTTGGAGGCTGCAGATGATAAAGTTGATTTGTTGTGTAACTTTGAAGTGAAATCCAAGAATTCCGCGCAACCAAAAATTAGCAAAATAGAAGGTCTGACCCAATCCTTCAGAGATAATTACAATGAGAGATTCTTCATCCAAGAATGTAAAGAACTTCTTCTTCAATCTAAGACTAATTTGAGTGCTCCTGTTCCAAGCAATGCAACTAACCCACCTGCAAGAAGCATTGAATCACCATGGGGTGAAAACTTAATCTTTACAGAAGACGAAAGATTTGACTTGGTTGATCAATTAATTTCTCCAAGTGTCTCCAATCCTGTTATTAAGCAATGGAGTGATGAACACAAAGAAGTTTATCCTCCTTGTCACAACGATTACATGCCTTTAAAGAGAAATACCAACAATAGTGCCGCTGGTGATGAAAAGAATGAGCAAGAACCAGAAACTGAAAACCCAGAATTGGAAAACAAGTTGTCAGATAACTTGAAAGGGTTGATTGATTTGATCCAACACTGTATTGAAACTGTTGATGTTGATTTCAGACCTGTTTTGACTAATAATATTATCGTTACTGGTGGGTTATCATACATTCCTGGTTTGATCACTGCTATACAACTTGAATTGACCAAGAGATTGCCTTCATTCAAAATAAAGATTGTAACCCAAGGTAACTCTGCAATGACTAAAGAAAGAATGTACCATACATGGCTAGGTGGATCCATTCTAGGATCTTTAGGTTCATTCCAACAATTATATGTCGGTAAACAAGAACTTGCGGAAGTTGGTGTTGATAGATTGTTGAAAGCTAGATTTAGGTAAATTTTATTATATATATATTGCAATCCCTTATTTGTATATTTCGATTTTGTTTTTGATTAAATCCAAAGCACATTTGTTGACTGTTGATTCCAATTTCTTGAGCATTGATGTATTCCGTATTAAGTAAGGTTTCATTTGTATGATTCTCATGTCTGTTTTGCTATTGGCCAAATTTGAATCCAAATTGGCTTCAATGAGAAGATCAGAAACCTCATCTATCTTTTCAAGCAGCAGCATTTGGTTATGAGTGAAGATGTGGAACAAATTGTGGGATTGGTCCATAAAGTATAATAAAGCAAAGGAGTACTTGATCATATTTCTGGCTTGAACCATTTCACGCACACAATCGGTTAAAAACTCAAGTTCAGTAATACTTAATCCGAATGCAGAGGATAGCTTGTCAAGTTTTTTATCCAAAAGCTTATTGAATAATCTCATATCCAAAAGCATGTTGTTCTCAGACTCTAAGAAAAACTTGTAATAGTTTCTAAATCTATCCAATGAAATATTTTCTTTTTTATTGTTGCTATTCTGCATCTCTCTTTTGTGCATACAGTCATAGAAGCTACCACCATGTGTTTTCCAATCTTTATGGCATATCCAGCAAAATTCAAACTTACAGACTCCACATTTGACATGATTACACCCTTCCATCTTTTCAATATCAACATCACAACTAGGACAAGGCTGGGTATTGTTAAAGACCCAATTCAAGGATTCATTTCCTTCATCTAATTTATTCATCCAAGCTTTTAGTAAAGTACATGGGATTGGTGAGTGAACTTCTCTTTTACAGTTTAAACAGAATTTGTGCCATTTTAAGCAAGTTACATTCTCGGGGTTATTCGCATTATCTTCCAAAGTTGCTGATACAGATTGATTAGTTAGGATTACATTTTCACATTCAACTTGTGGACATTCGCTGATTTGCAGATTGTTCGTATTGTTGAAGCATTCCAATAAAGAGTATTTGACTAAATCATTCATGTAATCGTCTCCTAATACTTCTTTTATGGATAAATATGATATGTTCTTTTTACAAGAACCACCAATGCATTTGATGAGAAAAGAATCAGACATGCTGGTTGATGATGTCTTTAAATACATTTTGTAACAAT
This sequence comes from Hanseniaspora nectarophila, assembly GCA_030573495.1. Classification (NCBI taxonomy): domain Eukaryota; kingdom Fungi; phylum Ascomycota; class Saccharomycetes; order Saccharomycodales; family Saccharomycodaceae; genus Hanseniaspora; species Hanseniaspora nectarophila. The sequence continues at coordinate 46,196 of JAJMDJ010000217.1, forward strand.
CCATACATGCGTTATGACTTTGATCATCACAGCTGCTGACTCTCAAAATTGGGGTATCAATAATATCTTCACAACATATAGGGCATGTGAATGTATCAGCTATGTCTTTAATCTCCAAGTTGTTTGATAAACCCAATTTATTAAATTTAGTTTCGCTGTTGCAAATTTCCTTACACAAAACTATGTTCCATTGATTTGTTGATAAAATATTAAGCAAATTTGTTTTGTATTTCTCCAGGCTTGTATCTTTGCTGTAGATATTCTCTATTAGATAATCAATTGATGTATTACTTACAGTATCATTTAATTGAGATAATTGGTACAGAACAAAGTTTTCCTTGTTTGAAAACAGCATATATTCGTTGTTGTTGTTAGATCTTCTGTGGGCAATTTGTAAAGTCTTTGAGATGTATTCATCAAGTTCAATGCTTATAGAGTGTTTTTCAACTTTATTCTGGTATTGATTATCCTGAGTCAATGTAAGATCGTTCATATCATTCACAATTGACTCGTTATCATCGCTGTCATCAAAGACAACTTCAATATCTTCTTCCTCTATCTCATCATCACTGTAATAAAAAGAGTTAGTCATATATAATAATGTATATTGTCTTGGGTATATTCCTTTACTATTTAGCAAGAATGAGTGATTTTGATGATATACGCGTGTGTCTATATTTTTTCTTGTTTAGTCAAACTTACCCGGTTATATCCCCAAACTAAAAAAAAAAAATAACATTTCTTTTTTTTTTTAAACAATATTTGTAATTTGGTGGAAACTCTTTTTTAAAACTTTTTTAGTATATATCCATTAATCTTAAATAAGAAACACTTATATAATCATAATACCAAAAAAAACAAACCATTTGATTATGTCTACAGATACTAACATTGTCATACCAAATATTGGTAAGAAAAGAGTTATCAACGAAAACTTTGTTTCTAGCAAAAAAGCCAAGAACTTAAGTGTCACCACCAAGTACTTCATCAAAAACTCTACAAACTTAAACAATGTCCAGCCTGTTAAGATCCTTAGAGAACACTATTTAAGAGACGATATTCCATGTTCTGTTAAAGAATGTCAAGTATGCCAATATGATGCTTCTTCATCTGACAACAAGCCAATTTTAGAAGGCACTGATGTCTTTGCTAATAACAAGAGCCACATTGCCATTCTAGATACCAATGTCATAGTCAACTGTATTGATATGATTGAAAACGAAAAGATCTTTAACAACATTATTATTCCACAAACTGCTTTGGATGAATTGAAAAACTTGTCTTTCCCAATATACAAAAGATTAAAGAGTATCATTGGTTCCACTGAACTTTCCGATGATGATAGCAAATACAAGAATATCTCTGTTTATTACAACGAGTTCATGAACAAGACTTATTGTGACAGATTACCAATGGAGAGCATCAACGATAGAAACGATAGATCAATCAGAAAACTTGCCAAGTACCTTGATTACCATTTAAATGAAAACAAAAAACAACAACAAAAATTAGATATTCAAATTGTCTTGATCACCAATGATAAGTTGAATTTACAGAAATGTAAAGAAATCGGAGTCAACGCAATGAACATTTACAAATACATTGACAATTTACCAAACTCTGAAGAATTAAAGGACATGATTCCACAATATGACTTGACTGCTGATAATAAAGTCAACGATAAGGATTCTAATGATTCAGGTTCTTCTAAAGACATTTACGATGACTATTATCCAAATTCAAGAATATCTGCTGGTTTGAAGAATGGTTCCATATACCAAGGTAACATTCAAATATCCGAACACAATTTCCTTCAAGGTTATGTTAACGTAAGCTCATTCCCTAAGCCAATATTAATCAAGGGTATGAAGAACTTGAATAGATCATTCAATAGTGATGTTGTTGCTATAGAATTATTACCGGAAAATGAATGGCAACAAGAATCCTCTTACCAAGTTGATTCTGAACATTATGATGTCAACGCCAACCCAGATGTTAATGAAGATGAAGATGCCAACATTGCTGAAAATAACTCTGTCGTTATTTCTGATAAACAAAGACGTTTGTTAGCTCAAGAGGCTATCAAGCAATCTAAAAATAACAAAAACTGTGTTCCTACAGGTAAGGTTGTTGGTATCATAAGAAGATCATGGAGACAATATGTCGGTCAAATCGTTGAAGCCAGTGTTGATGAAGAAAATAACTCTGGTACCAACTATCAATCATGTTTCGTTTTGTTATATGATTTGAAGTTACCTAAGGTTGTCATTAAAACAAGAAGAGCTGTTGACTTGATGAACAAAAGAATATTGATCGGTGTTGATTCTTGGCCAAAAGATAAACAATACCCATTGGGTCATTTCATCAAAGATTTAGGTGTTGTTGAATCCAGAGATGCTGAAACAGAAGCCTTGTTATTGGAGCATGATGTTGAATACAGACCATTCTCTAAAAAAGTCATTCAATGTTTACCTGAAGAAGGTAACAACTGGAAATGTCCTATTGATTTGAAGGATCCACAAGAAATTGCCAAAGATCCTTCTTTGGTCAAGAGAGTTGACTTGAGAGATAAGTTGATTTGTTCTATTGATCCTCCAGGTTGTGTTGATATTGATGATGCTTTACATTGTAAGAGATTACCAAATGGTAACTACGAAGTTGGTGTTCATATTGCTGATGTTACCAACTTTGTTAAGCCAAACACGCCATTGGACCAAGAAGGTGCTGCCAGAGGTACTTCTGTTTACTTAGTTGATAAAAGAATTGATATGTTGCCTATGTTGTTAGGTACCAATTTATGTTCTTTGAAGCCGTATGTTGATAGATATGCATTCTCAGTCATTTGGGAATTAGACTCCAAGGCCAATATCGTTAATGTTGATTTCATGAAGTCTTGTATCAAATCTAGAGAAGCCTTTGCTTATGAAGAAGCTCAATTAAGAATTGATGATAAGAGCAAAGACGATGAATTAACCCTTGGTATGAGAAACTTATTAAAATTATCCAAGTTATTAAAGCAACAAAGATTAGATGCTGGTGCTTTGAACTTGGCCTCTCCAGAAGTCAAAGTTTACATGGATTCTGAAACTGCAGATGCCAATGATGTTGAAATCAAAAAGACCTTTGAAACAAATTCCTTAGTTGAAGAATTCATGTTGTTGGCCAATATTTCTGTTGCTAGAAAGATTCAAGAAGCATACCCTCAAACAGCCATGTTAAGAAGACATGCTTCTCCACCAAAGACCAACTTTGATATTCTGAATGATATGTTGACCAAGGTTAAAGATCCTAAGTTCAAGATTGTTTTAGATTCTTCCAAGACCTTGGCTGATTCTTTAGACAACATTGAAGACCCAACTGATCCATTCTTTAACACCTTGGTTAGAATTTTGTCTACTAGATGTATGATGGCTGCTGAGTATTTCCCAAGTGGTGCCCATCCATATGCTGACTACAGACATTATGGTTTAGCTGTTGATATTTATACCCATTTCACATCTCCTATCAGAAGATACTGTGATGTTGTTGCTCACAGACAATTGGCCGGTGCTATTGGTTATGAAATGTTGGATTTGAGTCATAGAGATAAAAACAAAATGGATATCATTTGTAAGAACATTAACAAAAGACACAGAAATGCTCAGTTTGCCGGTAGAGGTTCCATCGAATACTATGTTGGTCAAGTCATGAAAAAGGAAAATGAATCTGATAAACCAAAGATCGAAACTGGTTATGTCATCAAGATGTTCCACAACGGTTTCCAAGTCCTTGTACCAAAATTCGGGGTTGAAGGTTTGATTAGATTGGAAAACATGGCTACTGATATGAATAACGTTGAATTTGATGAAGACGAATATAAGTTAACTTTCAAGACTGAAAACAGTGATAAATTAAGAAGTGTTAGAGTATTTGATAAAGTTGATGTTGAAGTCAAGAGTGTTTTGGACCCAGTTACCAACAAAAGAACTGCTCAATTATTATTAAAGTAAAATAATTTTTATTTAATTGCAATATATATATGTTTAAGATAAACCAGACATACCTCTTTCAACAACTCTCTTCTTGTAAGCCTTGATACCACCTTCTTCTCTCCAAACTTGACCGTTTTCACTACAGATAATTTCGTTACATAGACCATCAATGAAACCAACATCATGCGATACTACAACTACACCACCGGCGAATTCACTTAAACCCTTCTTCAAAGCATCGGCAGCTTCGTAATCCAAATGATTAGTAGGTTCATCAAGAATGATTAAGTGTGGGTTATCTAAAGAGACTTTACAGAATGCAACTCTGGATTGCATACCATAGGACAATTGAGATATTCTTTGTAAGGCAACAGGACCAGCAATACCGAAGTTACCTAATTTACCTCTGACTTTATCTGGAGTTAGGTTAGGGAATTCGGACAATAAGTAGTCCAAGGAAGATACATTACTTGGCATGGATTCAATATGATGTTGGGTGAAGTTGGCAACAATCAATTGAGAGTTTCTGTTAACATGACCGCTAACAGGAGTAATTTGTTGTAATAACAACTTCAATAAGGTGGTCTTACCACAACCATTCAAACCAACAATTGCCATTCTGGAACTTTGTTGAACATCTAGAGATACATCAGTTAATAATGGTTTGTTTATGTCGTAGTGGAAAGTAACATTTTGCAATTGTAAAATAGGTGGAGATAATTGTTCACAATCAGGGAACTTGAATGTGTAACCCTTGTCATCTTCCGGCTTTTCCAAAACAGGCATTTTAGCCAACTTTTTGATTCTGGATTGAGCTTCTGAAGACTTGGCAGCATTGTATCTGAACTTATCAATGAATTCTTGTAAATGTTGTCTCTCAACCATTTGTTTCTCGTATTCTTTGATGGCAATTTTCTTTCTTTCCTCTTTGGTTTGGTAGAAGGTATCGAAGTCTTGACCTCTGTAGTAGTCCAATCTTTCGTTATGTTGATAAATGATATCAGTAGCAACGTCATTCAAAAATGCTCTGTCATGGGAAACGATCAATACAGTACCTTTGTAGTTTTTCAAGTATTCACCCAAGAAGAATAATGCAGGAACATCTAAATGATTATTCGGTTCATCTAATAATAACAAATCCGGTTGAGTGAAAAGACCTCTGGCAATGGAAATTCTCTTTCTCCAACCACCTGATAATTCCTTAATAGGCTTGAACAAATCATCGTTGTTTTGGAAACCTAAACCATTCAATAACATGGAAGCTCTGGATTCGGCTTTATCAGATTCTATGTCAACTAACTTTTCAGAAACCTTTAGTAAATGTTCTTCCAAGTCATCTCTTTCATATTCTAATTTATTATATTCTAATGATCCTTCTTCGAATTCCTTCTTTAAAGCTTCAATTTCTTCGATTCTGGTTTCTAAACTCTTTTCTTCTTTCAATAGATTTCTTCTCCAAACATCAGAATCCAAAACTGCATCTATGACTCTAGTTTCACCAGGAAGCTTCAATTCTTGTTCAACATTCAAAATAGTGATATAACTTGGAACTTGAAGTTCTCTTCTGGCAAGAGCATTAAGCAAGGTGGACTTACCGATACCATTTGAACCAACAAGACCGTATCTGTGACCATATGACAAAGACAAGGAAGCATCTCTTAAAATAGATTTACCATCACCAACGAAAATATCGAAGGTTGGAATATGAATGTCCTTGGATTGACCTTGGGAGGCACCTGAGAATTGGATAGGGTTGACTTTCATGAAGAAAGAATCATAATCTTGATCTTCTTCATTTTGGGTAACATCTGAGATAAGCTTAGAAGCTTCATAGTTGACGAATTGGTTGTTTCTCTTGGCAACTTTCTTAGCTAATTTCTTTTCAGCTTTTTCTAACTTCTTGATATCAACAGTGGAGGATACTAATCTCTTACCAGAGTTTGATCTCAAAGAATCCAAAGAGTTTAACTTCAAATGGTCCAAAGACTTGTTAATCTTGTCTTGTCTCTTGTTGTAGTTAGAGAACATGCTCATATCCAATAATCTCTTGGATGTATCACCAATAACATTCAACTTGGCCTTGTTCTTGGTAATGTTTTCATTCAAAGTATAAGATAATGTATCAATAATTTGTTCAATGTTTTCGTTGACTTCAGTACCATCAGAAGTACTGCTGTACATGATATTTTTCAAGAAATCCATATCCTCATCAACTTTGATGTTTAGGATTAAATTAGAGTCATTAGAATCATCCAATAACTTCTTGTAGTAACCGATGATATAATCAACGACAATTGAATCAACCTTTACATTGCTGCTCAAGGATTTCATAATGAATGAATTAACATTAGACTTTTCTAATATAAGGTTTGAATTAGCTTCAGACATATCTAATAATAATAAAGTGTTATGGTTTTGTATAGATACTCTGTTGATGGCAATAGTTTTTTTACAATATGGTGTAAAAGAATTGATGGTTAAAAGGCAAAATTTTTCATATATGTTTAAAAAAAAAGCATTTCGTGGAAAATCGCCTAATTAGGAAGGATTATGTGAAATAGGAAATAGTGTTACAGTGGGGTAACACACCAGTTTTTTTCCGTTTTTTTCTTTTTCAAATTTCTTTTTCTGTTTTTTAAAAAAATATTATTCTTTTTACAAAGGCATCAAATAGTTAAATACAAGAATCAAACACCAAATACATATATATATAATATGAGTGATATTGATAGTATTGTTACTAGAAACAGTGAAGCTTGTTCTGACAACGAGTCTCACATAACCAATAACTTGACCTCCCAAATAGGTCTAATCGATTGTAAAGTTAAACACGATGATACTTTAGAAATCGAAGATATCATCTTGGGTGGTGAGTTTTTATCTCAATCAAATATCCCACAAGATCTTTTGAAATGTTCTCTTTGTGAAAAGAGTGATTCTATGAGATTATTATTAAAGATGTTCAACCCAACTCAAAAGGATTCCAAATATTGTTTAAACTCTGATGACAGATGGTTATACATTTTGCAATGTGCTTCCTGTTTAAACCAAGATGGAAGTATCAAGTGCATAAGACACATTAAATATAACGATTCTTTTGAGTTAGAAGAAGTTGAAGACAATGTAGCTGAAGATGTTTCACAATTGAACATTCAATCTAACCCATTCGACTTGTCCAACTCTTCAAGCAATCCATTTGCCTCAAGTAACGCATTTGCCAGTTCAAATCCATTTGAAACTAAACCAGCTGAAGTTCCAGCTGAAAAGGAAAAACCTGCTGTCAACACCAAGATGCTGGAAAACCAAAAGAAACAAAAACATGATTTGAAACAAGACTTGAAGGTTAACTCAGAAAAGGCTTATGCTCCATTCTTTGTATACTTGGAAGACGAAAAGTTCAACCCAAATGTTAAAAAAGCCAATGAAATGAAAACCAGTAATATCAACTATGACAATATACAAATTGATGACCCATCTATTGATTTGAAGGATATCCAAAAGAAAGCTGGTGATGTTAAAGAACAAGAAGTAGACCCAATGGTTAGCAAACTAACAACTTCTTTAACAGACCCGCAATTCAACAAGTTCATAAATGTCATAGAATATAACCCTGATCAAATTTTAAGATTATCTTCAACCCCAATATTCTTCAAGAGCGATGAGTTTGTAAAAAACTATCACCAAAAGAAAAAATCTAACCACAACATTCCAAAGTTGGATGGCAGTTCTTCAAACAGAACATTTGAATGTCAATTGATGCCATTTGCCATATCTAAATTAGAATCCAATTTAGAAATTGATTTAAAGACCCGTGGTATGGAATGGGGCACTATTTTGGTATTTACTGATGCTGATAACTATGTTCCTTCTGGAAGCAGAGGTAAAACAGGTCACGAAGAGTTTGTTGAAGAATACGTACATGTTCAATGGGATGATTGATTATTTACATGGAATTTTTTTTTTTAATTTGTATATATCTATTCTGGAATGAAGTGTCTTTTAATTGGAACCTTTTCTATACCGACTATAACATCGCCTTCTTTAAAGTCGGAGAAGTTGTCAAAGGTACAAGCACATTCCACACCCTTGTTTACTTCTGAAACGTCATCCAAATTTCTCTTTAATGAAGCTACTTTACCACTATATACTTCAACTGGGACATCACCAGCAGAGTTTCTTCTAACAGAAATCAGCCCAGACTTTTTGAACAAACCATCAGAAACCTTACAACCAGCAACTTTAATTTGTTTACCTTTTATATTATAAGACATTTCCTTCAAAATGCTAACTTTGAATAATTCTTTAGTTTCGAATATTGGCTTCAATTGGCTAGTCAAGCTTTCAGTGATCTCTTCCAATAAATGATAGATAACATTATGTTTTTGAACTTCGATTTCAGGATAGTTTTTGGACATGTTGTCAATTTCAGCATCATTCTTCAAGTTGAAACAGACTATGGTGGCATCAAATGTTTTAGCTAATTCAAAATCTGAGGTACTTGGTAAGCCAACATTTTGAGATATAATCTTACACTCAACCTCCTTGTTCTTTAAAGGTATTAAACAATCCCTGATGGCTTCTACAGAACCTTGCACATCGCCCTTGATAATATAGTTGCATATCTTTGGTCCATCATTAATTTTCTTAGGAGTGTCATCATCTTCATTATAGAACTCCTTATTGTGACGAGCTCTTCTCTTTTCTTCTTTCTCAATTTTATGCTGTTGTTGGTTATTAAAGTTCTTTTCATTAATTTCTGCAATTTCTTCAGCATTTTGCTCTTCTTGAATCAAGTTGATTCTTTCACTTGTATACTTCTTGGCAATTTTTTCTTGTTTGACTTGAATAAACATATCTCCAACAACCGGAACATCTTTCCAACCAAAGATTTGGACAACATCTGACGGAGCAGCTGTTTTAACCATATTGGCTTTGTCATCATCCATTCTTCTTACTTTACAATAGGTATTACCACATATTATAACAGAACTAGACTTTAGAATACCTCTTTTGACTACAGCAGTAGCCATAATACCCTTTTGTGCGTCCTTATTGGATTCGATAATTATACCCTCACTCATTTGGGTTGGACTGGATTCAGCTTTCAAATCTAAGACATCACCTAGCAATACTAAATTTTCTTCAAGTAGATCCATGTTTTCACCAGTTCTGGCAGAAATTGGAACAACAGGAACATCACCACCCATTCCTTCCATTGGAAGGCCCAGGTTAGACAATTGTACTTTCAAGTTGTCTATTTTCTTTTCACGCATTCTCTTGTCAACGATTTTATCAACCTTGGACATGGCAACAACCAATCTACTGGTAACATCAGGGTTTTCCGGGGTTTGTAACTCAACATTGTTTTTGATGTGCTTGATGGCTTCTTTTGTTTGTTCCATGACCAAATCATCACAATCAACAACCAACACAACTATATCGGTAGTCTTTGCACCTCTTTCTCTCATTTTTAAAAATGCTGAATGACCAGGTGTATCCAAAAATGTAAGTGTTGATTTTGTTACTGGAGTGGTTACTTTGAAGGCCCCAATATGTTGAGTAATCCCACCGTGTTCACCACTAACAACATCAGTTCTTCTTAAGTAGTCCAGCAAGGTGGTCTTTCCGTGATCAACATGCCCCATGATGGTTATAATAGGTGGTCTTGTTTGCAAAAATTGAGGCTTTATTGGATCACGTAGTTCCTCGTATATGTTTTCACTGTTTCTGATGTTCAAATCCTCATTCTTCAAATCATAATCAAACTCTTCTAAAATTAATTCAATGTATTCACGAGTCAAAATGAACTTACCAGATAAGTTATTACCAAATTGCAGGTTTTTCATTTTTCTTTCCAAAAATTCATACTTTATTTGCATCAATGTTGCTAAGTTACTTAAAGTTATGAATGATGGGATGACAAAATCAACTGGTTTCTTTTGGACACGCTTTTTATAATTATTTCTTCTTGGACTCTTGTATGCATAATTGCTTTGGGAAACGCTAAATAGGGATCTATTAAGTATAGTCAAAGAACTTAAGCTCTTTTGATAAGCTTGAAAATTAGCCTTGATACTAGTAGTTCTAATCATTATTGTATGTTTGTTGGGTGTATTCTAAACAACTTTATAAATGAAGAGATATTCAAAAAAAAAAAAAAAGTTTGGACTTGAAAAAAGTGTCTTCCGAAGATGGCTTTTTTTTTTTTTTTCTGAACAAAAAAAAAATTAATGTGGAGAAAGTTCCAGTACATCACGTGATTGTATCCAAAAGGAATTTCAAAATACATCTATTAATTAAATCTAAAAGAAAACTATGATATATCTGAACAAAATGCACATAAAAGTTTATTTTTGAAGGGGAAAAAAAATTAAGGGATATTAAAAAAAAAGTATATAAAACTTTTAAAAAAGACCTTTTTTGCAACTCTAGTATTACAACTCAAATGCATCTAGTGATAAACTATATTATCCGCTTTATGGTTGTCGATATTTGAACATATTCTAATGGATGTTTTCAGATACTTTTGCTATAATTTAATATTATCACTGGATATTGAGTATTTTGTTATTTTTATGTAACCAAAATGTGCTTTTTTTTCCTCTAAATTACACAAAGCAGTACCATTGAAATCATATCAAAACAACAAATGTCAATCTTTTTTAAAGCCGAAGAAACGTGTTTCCGTAATGTTACTAAATCAAGACAACAAAGAAATCAAAGTTGATCAAATTGGCAGTTGCAAAATCTTCATTTCACATTTTGAGAACTCTTTTACCTAGTGTCTTATAAATAATTTATATTTCCATCCGTGGAAATATTCAGCAAAAGCATGACAATTGTTAAAAGTAGATTATTTCTATAGTATAGTAATGAGTATATGAGGTCAAAAGACTTAAAGATAAATGTATTTTGGTGAGCATCCCTTTTTCAAACTGAATTTGAAGAAAAAAAAAACAGTTATACGAAAAAGAAATGCTGGTTTTAAATAAAATTTTAATTAATTAACTAATTTTTTTTAATACATGAAACATGAAAAATCATATTTTAAAAAATTGCACAACACATCAGCCCTTTATATACAAAACCAGAAAATAACTTTTTTGTAAAAATTAATACAAAAAAACTAGATCAGTTGTGATGCTCCCCTTAAAATACTGCTTTTTTTAGGTGAAACCTTATGGCAGGATGTACAGAAATCATTTACCCTAGATTTTTCTGAAAAATTAAAAATAGAAAAACGTTTTTTCAAATCCCCTTATTTTTCTTTCTAGAAATTTGAATATTTAATATATATGGTTCTAAATTTAACTATCGTTGACAGTTGTCCATTTATGTTTTCTAGCATTGCTTGGGTTTCTATTTAACTTGGAGTTATTTCCGAATTGAAGTGATGAAATTGGCAATGATGGCTGTTTGACTATCAAATACGGCTCATTCTTTTTTTCCCAAGAGCATTGAATAACAGTGTCTCCTATCAATCTTTCATTTAAGGCAGAATAAAATTTGTTTGCTTCAAATTCATCTTTGCAAACTACATATCCAGCAAAAGTTGAAGACTTTTCATCAAACCACTTTATCTTAATCTTGCTTATCAGAATATTCTTTTGCTTAACAAATTCTAAGACAAACATTTCACTGCATATTTCACTCAAATTTGATAAATAAACTGTTGATCTGTAATTCTCTGAGTCTGAGTAGTAAACTTCTTTTTGATTTTTTACAAATAATTCGTCTTTAGATTGAACATTGAACTCAGCTTCAACTGCCATTCTGTCTTGAGCCTTTCCCATTTTGATTAAAGCTCCTTTCACCAATTTGGAATCAAACAATTCAATTGCAGAATTACAATCAATTCCTTTTTTGAAAGTAATAAAGGCATACTTAAAGTTGGTGTTGTATTTTGGACAAATGTGAACTGACTTAATTGGACCAGCTTCACTGAACAAGTTCAAAGTTTCTTCATTTTTAAAGCTCTTTGGTAAACCAATTACAAATACAGCATTAGGATGCTGTAATTTGCTTTGGTTACCAACAGATGTTTGAGTCAAAGATGAAACAACTTCATTTGATTCAGTCAATATTTTTTCTTTGATAACCTTGGTTGGATCCAACTTATTGACTCTTGTGCCAAACTCTGGCAAGTTTCTAACATCTTTATCAAAATGAATTCCACAACTTATTATACTTCCAAATAGTTCCTTGTTGTTGTAAGCTTCAATAACCTTTGTTGCAATTGAATCGTTTTCGTAGTAAACAAACCCAATGCATTTTCTTTTATCTAATTTGCAAGATAAAATTTTTCCGTATTTCTTAAAAGTATCGTAAAATTCTCTGGTTGTTATATTTTGATTTTTAAGAGGTAAATCAGAGAAAAAGATATTGGTTCCCATGTTTTTTCTAAATGAAGTATTCTTTAAAGATTCCATCATTCTGACTTCTTTGCCTTTTATAAATGTATAATTGAACTTGTCAATGGCTTGTTGAGCTTCATTAATGTCACCAAAGTTTAAATAACCATGGCCTAAAGGCTCACCAGTGAATCTTGATCTACAAACTTTTACACTTTGCAAAGAGGAAAATTCCTTGAATGCATATCTCAAATCATTTTCAGTAACAGTATGATCCAAATCACCAATAAAGATTGGGATTGTTTTTTTGTAAGAGATATTGTACGAAGTATCTTTAATAATTGTTACATCTTTGTCCGCAGATACTTCTGTTGGAGTTGGTGCTGAATCTGGATCATCATAGAAATTTTCAGGTACTGTTTCATTCTTCATTGTGTATATCTTCTTGCTGTTAAATTCCTTTTTGGTAAATGGGAAAGAAGAAGAGGAACTAGAGTAAGAAAAACTTTGTTGGTCCTTACTCAAAGTGTTGTTACTAATACCAGAGCTAACAGTCTTGGAGTCAGATTTTGGACTGTTGTTGATATCACTATTGACAGTATTTGAATCTGATTCTTTTTGTTTTTCGGGGGTGTTTTGCCAATTGAACAAATCACCAGATAAAGATTTTGTAACTGCAGAGTTTCCTGTGTAACCCAACATTCTTTTTGTGTTATGGATGTAGCTTTGATCAAAAGAAGAATCTACATTTTCCTTAGCAAAAATATTGGACTTGGAAAACAAAGATGGTGAAAACCCTTCATTTACTAAAGTTGAGCCAGTTACATTGTTGTTTTCTAAAACCTTCTCTTGCTTATTGGTTTTATTCAATTTTAAACTGTCATGTTTCTCGTTATTATCTATCTCTGCAGTTGGATTAACTTGAGCAGACAAGACTTGAAATAACTTGGAGGCGTACATCTTATTTTTTATTATTATTCAGACAATGACAGTAAATACAGATTCTTAATCACTAAAAATTTTTGTTATTATTCTTTTGTAATATGATATTTAAAAATAAATAAAAAAGGAAAAGAATTTAATGAGGTTTTATTTTATTATCTATTGATTTATTAACTTGAAAATATTAATAAAAACTACTTGGTTAGATTAATAATTAAATTGATTCTGGTTTATTTATATCTCTCCCGTATTAATAGCAACTTCATAATTAAATAAAGTTATTTTGTAAATATTGAAATACTTGACACTTATATACAACCCTTTGTGTGCTTTTGTTTTTAAAATGTTTTACATTAATAAAAAATGGAATTCCTTTTTTTATTTTTTTTGTGTAATTAGTACACAAAATACATATGTTTCCCGATTAGGAAATTGTTTTAATTAAACGTCATAATTATTTTTTTTTTTTTTTATAATAACAACTAAAGGGGATATCCCGGATATTAAGATCATTATATATATAATTATTCCTCAACGGATAAATCTCTTCCAAACAATCCTCTCATTAACCAATCATTGTATAATCTGAATCTGGATTCTATAGAGACACATTGTGAAAAGTAAACAGATCTCCACAAGTACATTGCCAATAAACCACCAAAGAATGTAGATCCTGAGAAGTCAAATACAGCAGAATTACCAATGTATGCCAAGGATCCCATATGATTATATTTAAATGGCTTGTGTAAAGCATCATCGTTTAAAGCTAACTGGTTATTGTCTGCTAATTCGGTAGCAAATGTCTTTGATAACTTGTGGAGTTTTTTACCCAAGTATTGACCTTGTTGATAAGCTCTTTGAGCAGTTAATGGTAAAGAAGGAACTTTAGTTTCAATTTCAGTTAACAAATCAACAAGATCTGTAAACTTCAATACATTTGATTCATTGTCATATTTCTTCAAGAAGTCGTTTACTTTGGAGAATTGAGGAATAGCAGATGGATACCTCTTGGATAAATATTTGGACCAATCTCTGATTTCTTCATCAGAGAAAATTAATTTCTTGACTTCTGAATCATCCAAAGTTGCCAAGTTTTCAATCTCAGTATGCTTTGCTAAGAAGTCTTTCTTCTTGGAAAAGAATGCCTTCAAGTCTCTTGGTGCATTAGCAGCCATATCTAGCTTAATGTTAGAAGCATCACCAATACAGTATACATTATCACACCCAAGTACACGTAGTTGAGAGTCAGTTTCAAGAGCGTATTTATTGCTTTGATATTCAGTACCTAAACTTTCAACTATTTTCTTGGATAAACTATTTTGTGCTAAACCGGTTGACCACAGACAAATACCAAATGGAATTTCTTTTTCGACAGGGTTGTTGTTTTCATCTAATTGTGTATAAATAATTTTATCAGGTAGAACCTTCTTTACTCTTGAATTTGTTTGAACATCAATATCATCATGTAAGAATTTCTTTTCTGTGAACTCACTGATAGTCTTATCGTAGGTATTCAAGATGTGTTGGTTAGATTGGATAATATGAATGGAGCAATCTCTTCTGATAAGCTTTGAATATAATTGAGAAACTTCTTCATTAATCATATCGGATACTTCAGCAGCAAATTCACAACCAGTAGCACCACCACCGGCAATAACAAAACTCAAAAGTCTTTTTCTTTCTTCCTCAGTAATTGTAGGAAGACTGGCTAGTTCGAAATTAGCCTTAATCTTTTTTCTAATATCAACAACATCTTTGGCAGACTTCAATCTTGAACAGTATTCCAATCCTTCAACACCATGGGTATTCAAAGAAGCACCAACAGCAACTATTAATTTATCATAAGGAACGTAAAATGCTCTTTCTTGCAAACTTTGAGTTTGTTGTTCATAATCTTCTTTTTCATTCAAGTTCAAATCTTCTGAGGATTTTGTCCAGAAATGTTTGGATCTTGTACTAACAGCACTTAAAGAGTATCTTGAGGGAGTAACTTTGACCAAATTGTCTTGAATTTCGACTTTTTCAGCCCAACCTTCAACAAAATGACCTTTTAATCTTTTTAACAGTTTTCTTAAAGGAACCTTTAAACTTTTGACATCCAAGGTAAAGGTTGCAGCACTAGGAAGTAATGGAGTAAACAAGAAATAGTTGGTAGGAGAAATAACAGTGACTTCGTATTCATCAGGCTTGATGGTTTTCAAAATTCCTGCAGTGGCCCAACCACTTCCAAGAATAACCAATCTAGGTTTTTTGCTTTTGTTCAAAAGTTCAGGGGTTCCGATTCTATCAAGATTGATATCCATGATTGGCAAGTTTTCAGGACCACCTCTTTTTGGATTTAAAACATCTTCAGGACTGTAAACATCTTCCCATGTATTTTCTGGATATGTTGTAGCATCGTATATGAAAAAGGTAAGAATAGATGCAGAGATAGTAAGACTTACAGCACCAAATGAAAGAACACTGTATCTAACTATCTTCTTGAATGGAAACATTCTTCTAAAAGAAAAACGGGATTTGGCAGCTTGTTTGTTTTCTTGAAGATGACGAGAAATACTATTAAAATTTCTTCTAAAAGTAAGACTCTGTGGTTTATGATATTTTGGAATGCTTTGCAGCACCTGGTATCGAAAGTTCATCATGTGTAGATAAGCAGTTTTTTGGGATTATTAAATTGTATTCTTTATTAGAATTATTAAGAACAACTGATTTTTTTTTTTTATCTCTTTGGGGTTTATATATATAAAAGGGTGTGTAGATATAAAATAATCTTGTCAAATTTTTTTTAAAATAGAATTCACCCATTTTTTAAATTATAATCTTAAACAACGAAAACAAGGGGGATCTCCATTCCGCAACCAAAAAATGCCGCAATACCGACTGCCGGACTGTGTTTTTCCGTAACTAATCTGTCTTATTTTTTGGAAGATGGAGAAAAAAAAAATCAAAGATAAGTTCCCAAATATGTCAATTGACGCATTCAGCTTTTTTTCTTGGAGAAAATTTAAAAAAAAAGATTATGACATCAGGTATTACAATTTCGAAATCTGTTTACTTAATGATGCAAACCTCTTCACTAATATTACATCATTTTTTAATGTCTCAGACTATTGCAAATAAGCTTTCAAAATCAACATTTTGGTACAAACTTCTCATAATTTTATCTATAAACTAGGACAGCTCGAAACATTCACTAGCAAAAACCCCCCATTTTTGCTAATAACAGGGTCAACTTTAGTAAAAATTACTTTAATAAAATATTAACACGGGCGTGTGGCGTAGTTGGTAGCGCGCTCCCTTAGCATGGGAGAGGTCTTGGGTTCGACTCCCAACTCGTCCAGTTATAATTTTTTTGCTTAGCGCTTAAATATTTTTGAAAAGGGAAATTTCTAAAAGTTTAATCAATTCGAGGTATTTTGCTTTTAGCATAGTTTTTTTTTTTTTGGTGGTGCTGTTATTATAAACTATTCATTTTTTTTGTCAAGAAACCAATACCAAAAGATGTTGCAATCTTTATTTAGTGTTAAGCACTTGGTTCCTTCAAACAAAGTTGCTTTTGAATTCACACCAGTAACAAATGCAGTAGATATCAGAAAACAAATCAACTTAAAGTTGGCAGTGACTAAAACGTTGTCTATTTGTTCCAAAGATATCTTGTTTTTATTAATCTGTTTTTTGTTATCTTTTGCCAGTCTTCACCAAGGATATGAAAAAATTAATGCTAATATCATAGCAACAGATGAGTGGATGGATGACAACAAATTCAGACATTTGCTTGATTCAAAAATGTTATATGGCCTAGTTGTTTCTTCATACCACATGAGCCAAGCTATTTCTAGTATTTTGGTAAATATCTTTATTCACTATACATACCAGGAAATAGGAAAAAAAAAGTTGTTGCATGTTTTGATTACTTTAGGCTTAATAATCAATTTGATTGGTGCCGGTATGTGTGTTGGAAGTCATTTCTGGACTGTTTATCTTGTGGGTAATATATTTCAAGGAGTTGCTGCAGGTATGAATAGTATTCTCATCCCGTTTTTGATCAAGTTTTATATTGTTGATGACTCCACATTATATTTATCTGGAATTGGTATTAACTTGTGTTCTATGAACATCAAGAATGGTACAATGACAGGATACATTATTTTATACTGCTGCAAAAAGTGGTATAAAGGTACCAGAAATGTATGGGTTTATCCAAACATTTCTACCTTTGTATTCACAGCCATGATTGGAATTGGGCTTTTAATATTTAACTTTTATTACTTACCATATTATCACCAAAGTATTAACCAACCTGAGAAACCCGAAGAAGGTGACTGTGAGAAACCAGATACAGATAAAATATTTTTTGGCCAAAAAAAGAATATATTACTCGGATTAGTTGTTTTGGCTCTTTACTCGGTTAATTCTTTGAACTACTTTTTATATTACAACAATAAAGTATCTAAAAATTTAGAAAGCAGGGACTACAAATATAGTGGATTGGTTTATGCAACCGTTTATACTGTAGGAGGAAACTTGTCAACTTTGCTACCATACGACAGCTTTGTTAAAAATTTTGAAAAAAATGCATTTCGAGTATACAAAAATACAGTCAAGTATGTCTCTTTTGTAATATCATTGGGATTTATTATTATTGTATCTGTTGGTTATGGCAAAAGACATGAGATAGAAAATAAAGACAATAAATACCTAAAAACTGTATTTTCATTTGGTGTTTTTATTGTCTTTTTGCAAATATTCTTCCTTGAGATTCCTTTGAATTATATCTTGATTCATATGAAGATAATGAACAGTATTGACTTATTCCAGTTAATTGCATATGCATCGACAATAAGTGATGTTGTTATACTTTTAATAGCTCCTGTTTTAGATCAATCAATTGGATACTTAATGTGTTTAATCTTTGGTATTTCAGCCATGTTGCTTGCCTTAATTCCAATGTAGTTATTGATTAAATTTGACTTTTTTCGGTAGCGGATATATAATTTTTTTTAATGTGTGACATTTTTTTTATTTTTCTTTGGTAAGATAAAAAACGTGGTGGCAAAGTACAAATTTTAATAAACGCGTATTAAACTTTAATTAAAACCAAACACCAAGAACACTTATTATATTATTTAAATAACTACAAATGACTTTGAACTTTACTATTAAACATGCAGGAAAAATGTATCCAATTGAGTTGGAAGATGGAGCCACAGGTAATGATTTGAGACAAAAAATGGAAGATCAGCTATCTATTCCTGCTCAAAGACAAAGATACCTAAGCACCCAAGCTAGACTAGTAGATACTGGTTTGGCTAAAGATGCTATTGCACCTAATAGTACCATTACATTGATTGGTACGCCAACCAAAGATTTGATTAGAAAACCTAGTGAATCCAAATTAAAGGAATTACAAGGCAGTTTGCTTTCAGTTAATAAAAAGCTGAAGACATCCGCAGCTGATAGAACTAAAGATTTGAAATTCTTAACTGATTCGGATGACAAAGGCAAATACAATGTTGGTTTGAAAAATGGAGGAAATACATGTTATTTGAATTCTTCCATCCACGCTCTATACCAAATAGAACCTATAAGAAAGGCTGTTTTATCATTTGATCTTAACACCTTCCAATCTAGTGATTTTAACGCTAAAAAGCATGCCGCTTTGGTTTCTGAGTTGAAAAATGTCTTTACACAAGTCTCAAACTCAGCCCTTGATCAAGTTTATCCTTTAGCTTTTATTCTTAAACTAAGAGAAATACATCCACAATTCAAGGAAGTTGATAGAGCCTCTGGTATTTTCAAGCAACAAGATGCCGAAGAATTCTTTTCCTTAATTTTGTCAAGTATTGACACATGTATTCCAAACGCTACAGATTCTATGAAATTGGATTTCTTAACAACCGTTACTGATACTAACAACACATCAGATGTTACTTACAACACAACTCAAGATAACAAATTGAGATGTCATATTTCTGTCAAGACTAACTTTTTGATTGATGGTTTACAAAATTCCATGAAAGAATTTTTGGTCAAGAAATCTTCTATCACAGAACAAGATTCTAAATTCAAGTATGAATCCAAGATTACCAAGTTGCCAGAGTTTTTGACTGTTCAATTCGTTAGATTTTTCTGGAAAAAAGAAACATCTGTCAAGTCTAAAATATTGAGAAAGGTTGGATTCCCGTTCGAACTAGATGTATCCAGTCTTTTAGAAGAAACATATCAAAAGGAAAAGATTGAAGCCAGAGATGCTTTAAGAAATCTTTTGAAAGAAGAGGAAGATGCAATCAATGAGTTTTTGAGCAAGAATAACATTTCCAAGGTCCCTAATGGTGCATCAAAGGAAGACTACATGAAGTTGAGTACTAAAGAGAAGGAGGATAAGTGGAAAGAAGAATATGAAGAATTATTGTCAATCTGGGACAGTAAGAAAAATGACATTTTGGCCAAGGCTGAGAAAAACGAAAACCCAACCAGTGTTTATGACTTACAAGCCATCATTGCACATCAGGGTGCCAATTCTGAAAGTGGTCACTACCAAGCATTTGTAAAAGATCCTAATGATGACAAAAACTGGTTGAAGTATAATGACGATAAAGTATCCAAGGTATCAGTAGAAAAGATCGAGGCCTTGGCTGGAGGTGGTGAAGGTGATGTTGCTTTGATATTGGTCTATAAGGGACTTGGACTATAAGAGTTCATATATTATTTGATTTCCATATATAAAAGAATTTTTTTTTTTTTGAAAAATATATTAAGATTATTTTGTAGAAAGCTTTTTCAATTCATTAACGATATCGTAACACAATAGAGGCTTAGCAGCGGTTTCCTTACTGGTTAAGCATTGGTATAGTTTTTGCTTTGTGGCAATGATTTCTTCGTTATTATTACTGGAGTTGAATGTCTTGATCAAAGAACCCAAGCTGCCTTGTAAGCCATTGATCTTTTCTGTAAGTTCGGCAACAGAAGCAGCTTTTTTCTTGTTATTCTTGTAGTCTTCATAATCTTGTTCTTTGATATAATCAGATGAGACGTTGTTTAGCTTTTCTAAGAATAGCTTCAAGGCCTTTTGTTCAGTGGCCTTGACTTCTTGGTAAACTAGATCATTGACGTGTTTCTTTTGTTGTAAAACATTGTCAATGGTACTGTTATTTTGAGAGGCTTTTAAGGTTTCAATGACTACTCTTTCACTGATGTTGTCTAGGGCGACTGTGTTTACTGTATTTTCTTGAGACATTTTATATGGTTTTATGGTTGTACAGGTTAGTGTATCAATTCTTATTGTATACTAAAAATAATGAGTTTGTTATGTATTTTTTAAAATAGGTTTTAATGAAAAAGGGTAAAACGATTATGTATATAAAAAAAGGAAAATTTTTTTTTTTGTATAAAGAAAATCACCCTTTCCAAATTGTTTATATCCGATACTATATAATTTATTAATAATTTCCTAAACTCCGATAAATATGTAAATTTCTTTTTTTTTTTTATTACATTCCCTATTTGGGATATGACATCAGCAAAACTACCGTTTTAGGCAATCACTCCCATTTCTTTCTTTTTTTTGAGATTCTTTTTTCTTTCCCCCACCCATATACAGATTTCTTCATTTTTCTTTTTTTTTTTTATATATTCATAATTTATTCAACTTTATAACTTATTCAAAAAAATCATTACTAAATAACCATTCAAGCGAGCTATAGTAATTATCATAATAACCCCTGCAAGGAACTTGAATTCGATAATCATCAACTATAACTTCATCACAAATATCAAATAATGTCTGCTCCAAACCCAAAAGCTTTCCCATTAGCCAACTCTGAATTGAGTGAACAAATCTTATCTGTTGTTCAACAAGCCACCAACTTGAGACAATTGAAGAAGGGTGCCAATGAAGCCACCAAGACTTTGAACAGAGGTATCTCTGAATTCATCATCATGGCTGCTGATTGTGAACCAATTGAAGTTTTATTACATTTACCATTATTGTGTGAAGATAAGAACGTCCCATACGTTTTCGTTCCATCCAAGTCTGCTTTAGGTAGAGCTTGTGGTGTTTCCAGATCCGTCATTGCCTGTTCTATCACCACCAACGATGCTTCTCCAATGAAGAACCAAATCTACTCCGTCAAGGACAAGATCGAAACTTTATTAATTTAAATTGGTTTATTATAAAAACAAGGTGTTTTTCAATGACACTTGTATATTTTTTTAATACTATTCCATTTACATTGGTGAAAATTCTGTGAGTAAACATATTAATAACAGAAGAATTTTTGAAGTGTAGTTTATATGATCACAACAAAAAATTAAATTGTTTTAGCTTTGATGATTTTGATAATAAATCATTTAAAAGTATGTTGAGCCTTTTTTTTTTTTAGAAAGCTCTTATTTAAAAGAAATATATATAACTTTTTTTTTAATATAGCATTCACTTTTTTTATTTAAATATTATAATTGTAGTCTTTGGTTGTTATGTTTTAATGTTATTCTGATAAAATGAGTCTTCGGCACGTGACTTGCGACAAAACGAGTTAAGCTTTAATCAAAAGCACAAAAACGGAACGAGAAAAAAAAAACAAAAAAAGCTATATATGCTATATACTCTAAATATAGTTAGCAAATGTATCTATCAAAAAACACCCTCTTAAGCCCAAACTTATAATCTCATAAAAACATGTCTTTTTGGAAATATAACCATCTTATTTATGGCTCAGCAGATACTTCTACAACTGATAAAATTCAAGTCATAAGTAAACTAAAAAACATTAACTCAAAGTATTATGGAAGTTTAGACAAAACTGAAGACTTGAGGCAAAAATTGGTAATTAAAATATGTCCTTGTTGTAGTTCCAAGATTAAAATCTTTGCTGAGGTTGAGAAATACAGATGTGGATATTGCAAAACCAATGTATTTTTGAAAACCAGTGATAATCACAATGATGTGTCAAATAACTTGGCATTATCTAACAAGCCTCAATTCTTTTTAATTAATAAACTTCTTGAAAAAGTAAGCTCTTCATTCAATCTTGAGCCGTACATATTAATTAATTTGGAAAATTTAAAAAAGTTTGAAGAAGACTATGAAAAATGTGAAAACAAAATAGAGATGATGGCAAATTTTGTATTCTTGAGTTTTAACTTAACAGCGATGGCAAAAAGCTTTGTTGTTGATAATTTGGTAGATTCTATAGACTATAAAATGTTGACAAGTTATTATAATCATATTTTTTTTTCTAAGAATAAAATGCATAAAAAGTTGAAGTACAAAATGATACTAAGATTGTATGATTTAGTGTCCAATGTTAATGTTGAGAAGAATTTGACTAATAACAATCACTTAAGAGCAATATTAATTATTTTGGAATGTCCTTTCTTTAAAGATAGTATTTTTATGAGCAAGACCAAAGACAGCTTGTATAAAAAAATACAAGTGATTGCCTACAAAATTTTGGCAAGATGTATTTGTTTCATAGCAAACTGTTCTCAAGAAAAGAAGCTGTATGTAAAAATTCTTTTAATAAAAACAGGTAATGAAGAAATCATACAAAAATACCTCGAATTTGATACTGTTTTAATCAATCATATATTTTCAAAAACCATAGAAGATTATAAAAAAACAAAAGACATGGGATTTGGCTATTTCTTTGAGGCGGAACAAATAAAAGATAGCAAAAGTAATGCAAATAACGATACCAAAAATACTAATCTTGAAATAAACCTTGAGAATTACAAAAACAATTTATTCCTACTTTCATTTTTTAATTTTTCCAAGTTTTTGTTTGAAATTAATGATCAAAAAGAGTTTATTGCAGATAAGACCTTCTTTTATAATGTTTACATTGACTACATTGATATAAAGAAGGATTTTGAAGAAAAAGAAATTTGCAATAATTCTAATAATGAGTACAGGTACTTGTTTGTAACAAACTTTCCACATATGATACCCTTGGGTTGCAAGTTCAGATTTTTGGAATCAAGATTTAGAGACACAATGAATTTCAAAGCAGAAGAAGCGTTTTTGAAATCAATCAACAAAAGAGCTGTTGGAGATTTGTACTTTTATTTAAGTGTGCACAGAGTGACTGTTTTGCGAGATACTTTTAAGCAGATCAATGATCAACTTGAAATTTACAAAACACTGAAGTACTTAAAGCAAGAAAATATCATAAATTCCAATGTTCAAGGAAATTACTTGAACGATACATTTTTAAATAATATTGAGATGACTATGCACAAATCACTTAGAGTTGATTTTGCAGGGGAACCTGGACTAGATGCTAGTGGATTGAAAAGAGAATGGTTTCAAAAAGTTATCCTAGAGTTGTTTAATACTCAAAAAAATTATTACTTCAAAAACTTGGATAGCAGAAAGTTTTGGTTCAAAGACGACAAAACTAACAACTATTTGATATCACAAACATACATGGATGTTTATTTCATAATAGGGATAGTCATTGGCTTAAGCTTTTATAATTGTATAAGCACTTACATACCACTACCAGTCACGTTTTACAAGAAATTATTAGATATTCCATTGACAATTAGGGACTTTAGAGAAGTATACCCTCAAGAGTACTTGTATTTGATAAAGGTGAATAACATGGATGAAGAGGAGTTGTCAAAAATTGATTTGAGATTTGAAGTTACCATAGTTGCAGATGAAGTTGATTCTAACAAGGAAAATTTTAAAAAAAAAAGCTACATTGATGTAGAGCTTGTACCAAATGGCTCAGAGACTAGAGTTACTACCAAAAACAAACTTGAGTTTATTAAATGCTACATGAACTATTACTTAAGCAATTCAGTGGAAATTTCTTTCAAGCGTATTCAAAGTGGGTTTAAGTTTATTATAAATGAAACTCTGTTTTTTGATATGGTACAATACTATGAAATTTATCAATACTATAATAATGGTCTAATGGAGACTACATCGATAGAACAAGATTATGATGCACGATATGATTTGATACGAGAATCGGATATACGGTTGTTATCACGTGTTACAAAGTACATGAATGAAGGAAGAAGTAATTACAACAAGTGGACTGAAGAAGAGTCTGAAACAATCAAGTGGTTTTGGGAGTTGGTGATTGAAAAGACAAATGAGGATAGAATAAAAAATAGATATGAAGATAGCCTTTTTTATAGGTTG
The DNA here is from genome assembly GCA_030573495.1 of Hanseniaspora nectarophila. Classification (NCBI taxonomy): domain Eukaryota; kingdom Fungi; phylum Ascomycota; class Saccharomycetes; order Saccharomycodales; family Saccharomycodaceae; genus Hanseniaspora; species Hanseniaspora nectarophila. Next base: position 70,615 of record JAJMDJ010000217.1, read on the forward strand.
ATGTTGTTTATAACAGGGAATGGATCTTTACCTGTATGTGGGTTGCATATTTTGGAATTGAAAATAAGCAAGATGCGTAATCCAAAAGATCCAAAGGCAACTTTGTATCCTTTAGCCCATACGTGTTTCAATGAGTTATGTTTGTATGAAACTTATGAAAGTAAAGAGCACTTGTATGATAGTCTATTGATGAGTATCAGTCATGATAATAGTACATATGGGTTTCGGTGAGTCACGTGTGTTTTTCTTCTTATTTAAAATTGTATAATATTTTTATCACATTTTTGATTGGTTTATTTGTGTGTACGGGTAACAAAAATTATGTGCTGTATCACGTGCACTGCTTTACAAGTAAACACTAATTTTTTGTTGGTTGTGATTCTGCAACAAAAAAAAAAAAAGGAGAAAGAAAAAAAAATTTTTAAATATTCGTTTTTTAGGCCCCCATATACTAGTATGGAAAATTTTTACTTTAGTTTTTTTGCTTATTTATTTATTAATTTTTTTAATGCTTATTGGAGATTATTAATAATAAAGTAAACCAGGGAAAATTTATCATTAACTATCACTACAACAGTATAGATTTACACATTTTGGATATTTATTATTAAAAAACATCAAAATACCTCCATATTCAATAGGATTTTATACTTAAACATTTAAAAAAATCATATTTTTAAAAAAAAAAAACATAACACATATACAACACACAAAAATGATGTCTCTAAGATCCACTATCGGTAAGACCTTGAACAAGTCTTTCACCATGCAATTCCAACAAAACGCCTTGAAGTCCACCTACCAAACTCCAAACTTCAACAAATACTTAAAGGGTCACAACGATGCTGACAAGACCAGAAACTATACATACGTTATGATTGGTGGTTTAGGTTTATTGTCCTCCGCCGGTGCCAAGTCCACTGTTGAAACCTTCATCTCCTCCATGTCTGCTTCTGCTGATGTTTTAGCCATGGCCAAGGTTGAAGTTGACTTATCCTCCATCCCAGAAGGTAAGAACGTCATTGTCAAGTGGCAAGGTAAGCCAGTTTTCGTTAGACACAGAACTGCTGAAGAAATCCAAGAAGCCAACTCCGTTGATGTTGCCTCCTTAAAGGACCCTCAAAACGATTCCGATAGAGTTAAGCAACCAGAATGGTTAGTTATGTTGGGTGTCTGTACCCATTTAGGTTGTGTTCCTATTGGTGAATCCGGTGATTTCGGTGGTTGGTTCTGTCCATGTCACGGTTCCCATTACGATATTTCTGGTAGAATCAGAAGAGGTCCAGCCCCATTGAACTTAGAAATTCCAACCTACGATATTTCCGGTACCACTTTAGTTGTCGGTTAAACTAATACAAACCAAACAAAAATAACAAAAATACACTTAACGAACATACACTTATAATATCAAGATAATTCATACATGTTATATTGAACAAAATAGAAAGACACAATCGTGGAATTCTTTAATATTAAAAAAAACACTACTATAATCATTTGTTTAGTTTTTAAAGTTGATAGATGATATTAGTTTTTATTTATTCCTTAATAGGTGAATATATTTATGTATATATTTATTAATATATCTGATGAAAAAAAAAGAGCAATCCAGTTCTCTTATTGAAAGATATATAAATCAATTATTCAGAAAAAAAAAGAAAAAAGAAATACAAATCCTTTTTTGTTAGATCATCTCATTTTGTACCATGTACTCGTATAACTCATCAGGGACATGTTTGTATTTGTCTTTTTCCCATCTTTGGATGTTATCAACCATCCCCAACTCAACTCTTTTTAGTTCTTCAATGACATACCCATCAAAGCTGAATTCAGTGATATTACAAGGGTCCATGGTCACATTCACTTCCTTTAAGTGATTCCCTCCTTCATCCATAAAAACACAATTAGGGTTGTAGTTTATGGAGTTCATTGAGTTCATGGAGTTGGATCTTTCGTCTTCAACATGCTTGATCAACAATGGGAATCCCACCCCGTTTTCCAGGTTATACCTCCTTCTGTTGTGTGGGTACGAAACATAAGGCGAGGTTAATGGGGAATTCCTTGGTTTTGAATAATCATCAATTGTGGTAGTGCCCAAGTAAATCGGCAAGACTCTTTGTTTATTTTTAGAATCATCCTCGCAATCCTTAGGAAAATCAACCTTTGCCTCATTTTTTAGAATCCACTTGAAGGATTCATTTATGTTGGAGGGTCTGTATTTATCCACATACTTCATTCTCCAAATAACAGACCAGTGCAAGTCTGCATATACTGGAATCTGTCTTTTCTTTCCTAGATTGGGCTTGCTCTTTGTTTCCCATTTCATTGTCTTCATATTCTGGAGTTTGTATCTTATTGGAATGAATTCTATTATCCACCAGAGTAGTTTAATAAATACAGAATCTTTAGCTATTAGAACTTTTTGTGTATTTCTTAAACTATTGTCATCAAGGGCATTGTGATCGTTATCTTTATTCATAAAAGATAAGGTCTCATTTTTGGAATGGTATGAATGTCTGCTCCATGATGTATTCTTGAAAGATAAGCAATCATGTTGATGTGACAAAATACATCTTGTTAGAGGCACGTATCTGAGATACTTCTTTAGCTGTCTGTTATCAAAGCTGATGCCATGTTTCATGCATTCAACAATCATCCATCTCAATGGTATATTAGACATTTGAAACTCATCTAAAACATCATCATCCATGTGCCATCCACCACCAACATCAGTATGATCACCAGAAAACCACTTTTCTATCAAGTCAGATGAAAGGCTGTCTGAAAGAGCAGATGTTCTAAATTCTTGATTGAAATCATTTATGCCTGTGGCTAACTGATTTCTGAATACTCCCTCTACAAAAATATACTGGTGCGTTACCGTAGCTTTGGCCTTATCAATTAGAGATAGCTGCTTTGTATTGATACATAATTTATGATCCAAAAAAGTGTTTCTTTTTGATTTTTCAATAATATTTTCTTTATTCAAGGTAATATGCATACTACGTTTTTCTAAAACATAACTGTGATACTTAAAAACACCATAAAACAACTTATTTCCATCATTACCTGTCAATAGGTCATTATACTTTCTTTTTATTGCTGGATTTGGCAAGAAAATATGTGGTTTGTACTTCTCTCTTCGTTCATCTATACTGAGCGCGTGTCTTATATGGTTCACTATCCCACTTCTTGCTGTAAATGGGAAAATTCTATCATTGAAAACCCCGGATGAGTTTACTGTATCGAATAATCCCAAAAACTCCACATCAACAGCAAATGGTTTTGAAAATGTGTTTCTGAAGTCATTCAACAAGGTGGTGTGTATTTGTGGTTCAGATGACTTTTGCTCCAGATACTCCCACCCCTGGTACAAAGTCCAGGCATCATTGAGGAGATGTCTGTTTCCATTTTCCAAAATACCTACTCTCTCCAAAAACCCTGCAAGAATTCTGCATAGTAGTGCACCTCTGCTGAATCCAATCATATAAATAAGATCACCATTGCTGTAGGTATCCATTAAGAATAAGTATGCGGAGAAAATGTGACTGTCCAACGAAATAGCCAAGCATCTGTCTACAAATCTGTATACCTTGTCGTATATGTTGTTGAACAAGCCATAGTTTCTGCCGTACTTCAACAATACATTCTCATCAACACCCATCTTTTTTCCTATTCCGGGCTGGTAGTAACATATCTGTTCATCTGGGTTTGTGTTATCTAAAAACTTGTATATTTTCAAGACATTGGAGAAGGGCTGTTTGCCAAACCCCTGGTCAGTGCCGTCAAAGCATAGTATTATTCTTTTGCCCATTTGAAAGCAAAAAAAAAAAACACAAGTATCTTGGTTTATAGTAGATAGTCATTATATAATTTTGTAAAAACAAAAAAAACTAAAAAAGGTTTAATCAATTCATGTTATATACACTTTTTTTTTTTTGATATTCCCTTCTTTGTGCAATTATTTTTTAACACTTTCGTTGAGTTTCCTTTTTTTAACTGGATTCAAATCAGTGGCCTTACCTACATTACCATACTTACCTGTCCAAGTCACCTTTCCTTGTTTGGCGAGGTTCTTTGTCTTCTTGTTCAAGCTTTCCCTCAGCTTTTTGGCTGCTTCTTTGGCCTTTTTTTCTGCCTCTTTGCTGGTTGTTAGATCAGAAGTCTGTAAGTTCTTTTCGTAATCAACTGATCCAAAAATTCCTTGCACAATACGATCCCCCTCAGATGTTTTTCTTTCGTTTTCAGCATCCTCATTGAAATAACCCTCAAGCTTTTCCACACCATCAACATTCTCAACCTCATCTGTGATGTTCTTTGTCTCTCTGTTTGTGACTTTACTCAATGCTTGTGTTTCCTCGTATGATAGACTTGAAGATCCATCATCTGTCAAAGAAAACAAGTCCTGGAGTTCATCCATTTTGAAAAACCTCTTTTGATTAGGATCCTTCAAAATCTTATTAGTCAAAAACTGCTTGAAGATCTGTCTGTGGTAGATCTTTTCCTCAATGGTTCCACCAACTAGTAATCTATAAATAACAACTTCTTTGGTTTGTCCAATTCTCCAAGCTCTTTCTCTGGCTTGCAAATCAGTTGATGGATTCCAATCAGGATCGTATATGATGATTCTTGTTGCAGATACTAGGTTAATACCAAGCCCACCAACTTTTGTTGTTAAAAGGAACACATCAATGTCCTTGTTGTTGTTGAACTTGTCCACTATGTTTTGTCTGGATTTAATAGAAGTTGTACCATCCATTTTCAAGTAGCTGAACCCAATATCCTCGCTCAAAAACTTTTCCAGAATGACCATCATTTGTCTGGACTGAGTAAACAACAGTGTCTTGTGGCCTTTTTTTCTGAAATCCAACAACAACTGTTTGATGACCTGCATTTTTCCTGATCTCAATGGATTTCCGTAATCCTTCGGTTTCTTCTTCGCATCTAGAACCAAATCTGGATGGTTACATATTTTTCTCAAGTGGTCAATACCAATCAATGCCTGGAATCTACCTTTTCTTATTTTGTTCAATTCCTCTGAATTTAAAAAGCTTATGTATTGGTGACGTTGGGCCTTTGTGAGTTTACAAAACAATACCAATTCTTTTTTGTTGGGCAGATCCTTGGCTACATCTGCCTTCACACGTCTCAGCAAAAATGGTGAGATCATATTTTTCAACTCAACTGCACAGTTGTATCCCGTTTGTACTTGCAAATTAGTTGCATTGGCATATCCACCCTCGTTAATAGGACTTGAAAATTGGTCTTGGAACACAGGCAAGGTTCCCAACTTTCCAGGGTAAATAAAATCAAACAGGGACCATAATTCATTAAGGTTGTTTTGGATAGGTGTTCCGGATAAAATCAATCTATTTTCACACTTCAACTTCTTAGCAGTGATGGCCACAGATGTGTTGGCGTTTCTGATTTTGTGACCCTCATCCAGCACAACATAGTCGTATTCCTCAGCCAATAACAGCTTGGAATTTGCTTGGAGACCAGCATATGTGGTGATGATCACATGGCCCTTTTGTTTGATGTTCTCCAAAGAATTTTTCAGGTGGTTTGCTACAGTGGCAATCTTTTGTACATTTCTCTTAGTGCTTTTTCTGTTCAATACCTCGTTTTCCTTGCTGATGCTTATTTCCTCATTGACATAGTCATCGTAATCAATGTCTTCATTGTTCATCAAAAACTTATCCAAAGCCTCGTTATCAACTTCATCCATTTGTTTGTCAAATATGGCACCCATTGAATGGAAAATCACACATCTAAAACATGGCCACCAGGTGGATAACTCAGTGAACCACTGTTTCATAACAGTTGCAGGGCACACAATCAAAATGGGTTTGTGTATTTTGTTTGAGTGATGCAAACCTGCCAAGAATGCAATTATTTGGATTGTCTTTCCAAGACCCATTTCATCACCCAAAATCCCACCCACACCCTGTTGGTGCAGTTCCCAAAGCCATTGGACACATGTCTTTTGGTAATTGAACAACTTGGAGAATATTTCACCAGGGATCTTGAATCCACCATTCAGAGAGGCGCTTTTGAACCCCGGATCGGTGTTCAGCCATTCTTCATTGGTATCATGGATAGCTTGAGTGCATAGTTGCTTTCTCCTTTGTACTCTGTCATTGACCCACTTCTTGAGTCTCTTTTGGTACATGTACTCGTTACCATCATCTATGAAAAGAGGTTCTTTTTTGGTACTATACTCCAAGTCTTCTTCTTCGATGATGTCAGATACATCACTTTCGTCGCTGTACAGTTCCCTGTCATTGGGAATATACTCATCATCCTCAGCTTTCACTTCCTGCTTAACATCATCAACCACGGGTTGGTCTTCCATTTGGAAATCGTTGTTGGTTCCAAAGGCAGTGATTTTACCTGTTCTTATCAAAAACTCCTGCTGGGTTTCATTTGGCAGTTGGGCATCCTTGCCATCTTCTTGCACATCTTCAGTAAACTCATTTTCTTTGTTGATTGTCTCCTTCAAAAGACGGATTCTATCTCTGATCTGTTTGATGTCCTTGGCCAATGGAGCCATTTGTTCTTTTTCAAGAGTCTTGATTCGCGTTAGGTACTTTTCCTTGTCTGATATTTTGGTTTTGGCATTATATGCCTTTCTTTCAAGTTCTCTTTTTTCGTTGTGCCAGTCATTCAGGCTGTCTTTTGCCCTTTTTAGCCTTCTTTGTTCTGTTTTGAGCTTTTGTGTGTCAATATTCAATTGGGCTCTGTTTTCGACTTGGTGCTCAAGAACATTTTGTTCAATGACGGTATTCAGAAGACTGTTTAAGTCGTTCTCGTTAGAGGAATCATTATCTATATCGACATATTTCCCATCCTCATTCTCAATAACAGCCATATTTTGTTATGTCAGATGATGTATTGGTTTATAGGGATATATGTTGACTATTCTGCACATAAGATCTGAATATTTCTGTTTTTTTTTACCCAAAAAAAAAAGAAAGAAAGAGGGTATTTATCGGATATATACAAAATGCATAAAAGCACTCTAATTCATATCACACTATTTACAAAACATTTACTATATATAATCTTATTTTCTGTTGTGGGCATTTGCTCTTTGGACACTTTCCAGTTCAACTCTTGGGTTGAAGTCACCCTCGCACATTCTCTTGTACTCATCGTCATACTTACCAGTAGACAGAGGAGCATTCCCCACAATTCTCTTTGTCTTGTCAATGATTCCTCTTCTGCATTCTAAAAAACTGTGTAGATATGCTCTGCACAGATCAGGCATTTCCTTTTGGAGTTCCTTGTTGTTGATACATTCACTTGGTTTGTTTCTGTATATAAGGACACATGGTGATTTTTGTATGCACAGAACAAACTGCATTCTTTCATCTTTACAACTGGCAACCATGTTTTATATATATTGTGTTTTGGTGTGTTATATATATGAGTAATGGTGTTATATAAAAGAGAGTAATTGTTTTAAATGTTTTTAAAATAAAAAAGAGAGAAAGAGAAAAGGGGGTTTTTTTTTAAAAAATGAATTTTTATGATATATGTGTATATTAACCTGGTAGCGTTTATGTCCGATAAACAATAATTCTAGAAAAAAAAAAAAATATTAGGATATAAACGTAATATATAATGGTAGACAAATCCCATACTTTTTTTTAAAATTACACCCTTTAAAAAAGATTAATATATCACTATTAACAAAATAATATATAACCCCATAACAAAACATGGCTGACGATAAAGACTCTAACAACGATCTAATAACAGAAAAGACAAAGCTTATTTCCAACTGGTGGGATAGCACCACTGACCTATACTCAAAGCTTATCAACAGCGATGATTTAGACCAAGAAAATATTCAAAAACAACTACAAAAGATTGCCATTGACAAAAAAGATGAACTATTCAATGATATCAATGGTATCTCCAATGAAGTCATTTCAAATGTCTTTGAACAAGTATTTGGTATGCCTGTCCACAACCCTGGAAAAATTGATGAAGTTCTTCCTGTAGTCATTGGTCCTTTAAGTTCCCCTACTGAACTACAATACATGAAGTGTCTGGAAAAGAAGGGTACTATTGCTTGGGATACAAGAGGGCAATTTAATTGTCTATTCCCTCAAAAATACCTTTATGAAAGAAACCTTCAAGGTCTTCACTTATCCAAGGAACAAGTTGATGAAGACAAGGACCACAAGAAGTATGGCCAGTTCTTCTATGACTACAGCAACTACTTGACCTGGAAGTACCAAAGTAAAACAAAAACACCGGAAAATGAAGTTACCATTCTTCCAATCAAACAAGATACAGACAAGGTTAACCAATTTGAATCATTCAGCTCATACACAAAGCAATTTGTAGATGAAAATGGTCAAGTCCACAAGGAAAAGGTCATAGAAAAGAAATTCAATACACCAGAGGGATTGAAAATGCAACTTGAAAGAATCAAGTACCCAACAGACGGATCTGCACCAACAACTGAAATCGAAGAAAAACTAATAAACAAAAAGTAGATCACACATTTTATATATATATACATTTTTTTAAAAAAATAGACTCACAATTCTTCATCGCTTTCATCTTTTTCCTCATCCTCGTCGTTTTCAGAGTCTGAGAAATCAACATCCCTCAAAACACCCTTTTCATTCATCAGTCCAATGTTCTTCAAAGTTTCCTCAGGTTTTTGACCATCTTCCAAAAACTTGAATCTCAACAAGTGTTCGTTGTATGCATTGATCAAAGACACTCTTTCTGGTATCAGCAACTTCAGGAACACAAATGGCTCTATGTTGGCCACCGCAGCCAGATCATCATATGTGATTTTGTTTTCAACCTTGTCCCCACCAACACTCAAGTTGTGCACTGAAAGAGCCTGGTCAACAAGCTTGTCTATGAATATCTGGGTCGCTAGTCCCACAGCGATGTGGGCCTTCTTCAAAGCAGTGGTGTTTTCAGGGTCAGAGGCAAAGATCTTTTTGATTCTGGCTAGAGGCAGTTCCAAAATGTCCTTTAAGTCGTCTGTTTCGTTTATGTCGTGGTTCTCCATGGCTTGTTATAGGGTATTGGTTCCTCATCATAATGTATTTTTTTTTTAAAAATAAGAAAAAAGAAATATTCTGACACGAAAAAAAAAAAAAAAAAAGGCAGGGATTGTGTGCCACGTAAAAAAAAAATGTATACACCAAAAAAAAAAAAAAATGATATCTGTGGTTTTTCACATTCAAAACACGTGATACCTCTTTGCAGTCATCTAATTCACTTGCTTACATTGGGTCACAAAGTTGTCAGTTGGCAAGCCAGCAGCAAAGTCTTCAATGTAGAATATCCCCTTTCTGTCAACAATATAAAGCTTGTGGCCATTCTTGCTGAACCTTATACTTGCAGATTCCTTCAGCTTGTAAGCATTACTGACATTATCCAAAACCAAGATTCTTCTCTTTTCATTATTTTCCACAAAGTTATTGGAACTCGAGGCCAGCAAAAATATAGTCCCACTCTTGTCCAAAAACACTATGCTGTCATTACGTGGAGATATCTCAGCCTTGTATATCTTTGACCCCAGTTCATCCAGTCTCAGCAGCATTGATGGCTGTAATACCTGGTTCTTGGACCCACTCACCTTGGTGTCGTTGTTTGAAAATGACATCCGCCCATCATACATCTTCTTGTTGCTCTTGATTTTTGTTTCTATGATTATTGGCGGGGAGTTGTATGCCACTGATGTTACACACATCAATCCTGCATTTCCGGGGAACATATTTGTGCTGGTGATACCCTCACTTTCCAAAGAGTTATCAATGTTTCTTATGGACTTCATGATCAATCTAGGTTCCTCTATTTTCTTGACTGAAATTACCAAGAATCTATTCTCAAAACATGTTGTGCATGACAAGTATAGGCCGTCATCGGAAAACTGTAAAGTATTGATCGGGTCTCTGTATGGCAATGTGATTGTGATTGGTGGTGGCAGCTCGTCTTTATCCATACTAACCTTCTGGAAAACAACCAATGCCTGTTCAGCTCCGTTTGTTCTGTCTTTGCCGGTGATTCCACAAGCAACAACATTCCGCGAGCTGTCCACGTCAATGCATCGGATGGGGAAACGATACTTCAAGGTCTTGATAATCTTTCCCCCTTGGTCCAGATCAATGATTCTCAAAATCCCCTTCGTCCCAGCAATCACCAGAAAGTTGTTCATAATCTTACAGAACAAGTGGTCCCAAACACGAACTTTCCCACCATCGTTGTTGATGTGTATGTTCTTCATGCTTGGTGTATTGTCCTTTGCAAAGGCATACGTTTCATCCGGGATGATCTTTGTTAAATCGTTATTTTTCACTAATGAATTGAACGATGGTCCATAGTCACCATTGACCCTCCCACAACACTTCATTGCAAAAGGTTGTTCACTCCCCTTTTGAGAGGTGTTGGGTCTTTCAATGATGTCGTAAACCTCCCATTTGTGCTCACTCAGCAACACAAACTTTGTGCAATCCCTGGAGATGTCAGTATTAATAAACAGTTTTGACTTTGGTGAAAACAACTTCGAGTACACAGCGTTACGGGTTCTTTTTCTGTACTTGGGGAAACATTTCACATAGTTGATTTCCTTGTTTTCATCATCCTCAGTCACATTCATCAATGATGAGTCGTCTTTTCTGCCACCCAGAGCAGATGAGTACGTCATAAATGCATTGGAAGCCTTTTGGAGTGTTTCTGATATGTGGGAGCTTGATTTGTCCCCGGAATCACCTTTGGAGTGTGTGTCCAGAATAGGCACACTTAGTGCAAATGCATTCTCAGGGTTGGCTTCACTCTTGTCTATGATTTTCCTATTGGTTTTGGCAGAGTTTCCTTCACTGTGTAAGCTCTCAGTGATATTACTGCCATTGTTCATGATTTGTGTGTCTGCTTGGGTTTTATCAACCTGGTCAGGCTTTTCCTCTTTTATGGATAAACTCACAGACTCAAACAATTGCAGTAATGTCTTTGGCTTTGTTTCGTTGGCTGTATTCTTTTCAGATCCAGTATCTCCAATTTTATGTATGGTGTTGTATTTTTTTTCTATAACTCTTTTCCTCTGTTTTATAGCCTGCTGCAGCAGTTGGTCATAATCTTGTTTTCTATTACTTTCAAATGTTTCATTCTCAATCCCCAGGTATTTCGTCTTCAAAAACTCCAACTGGTTGTATAACTGTCCCAATGGCTTTATAATCTTTGCATTCTTGATATCAGTTGTTCTATAACACAGGGGACATACATCCCTGTTGTTTTCAAAGTTCATTTGGATCTTATGTATATGCTTACTGTCAAAGTCATCCACATCCACAGCTGTTTTGTTGTTCAGTATGCTCTTCTGCTGGAGATGGTCAAACACAACGTCTATTTCAAAGTATTGTAGTCTGATATCATTGGATATCGTGCATCCACAAATAAGCTGCAGTGGGGTCTTCACTATGGCATAGGATATTTTGTATGGTACATTTGAACCAGTTTCGGTTAAGTCGAACTTGCTGGGCAGGTATAGAGTGCTTTCAATGTTTTTCAGTATTGTCTCCAGTTCATGTATGTTTATAAATGGTTCAACCATTGGTTTGTGCTTTGTTTTTTGGGACAGCTGAACACTCTGCATTCTTTGTTATGATGAGGATGATTTAAAAGAAACGAAGAAAAAATAAATTTATCATCATTTTTTTTCTCCGGCAATTCATAAAAACGGACATATGGATGATTGATTTTCAAAAAGTTTAATCAAACAAACCATGCATTCAATTTCATTAAATTATGCATAAAATATATAAATCAAAAGAAAAAAATTGTGTTTCGTCATCTAAACACTTCCTTGTTTGTGTCTATTTCTTGTATTTTGCTCTCCTCCAGAAAACGACAATCTTTTGGAAAGTCCAAGCTGTGTTTGCTCTCTGCTTTTTCCATCTTCTTCTCTAGGTAAGGCCCCATCTTTCTTGTATGACTTTGAACACATGGTTGCAAACTCATCCGTGTTGTACTTTTTTAAGCCTGGAGTCTCGCATTTGTTCTCCAAACACGTCATCATGCTGGTTTTGTATTTTTTGTTCAGACATATATAGTTTATAGTGTTCTGGTTTGCAATGTGTTTTTTTGATATTCCCAAATCTGAAACTAAACACTCGTTTATGCACAGAGTAGGAAGCTTGACAGCGGCTGATAGAGATGTTAATACGATAAGTATCTGAATTAATAGCGAGTAATGCATTTTTTTGGTGATATGACAGGCTGTTCTTTGGGTGGCATTGAAACCATCTTCATCCTATGAATTAAAAATTAAATATGGCAATATAAGGTTCTTTATTATGCTTTGTGATATATCAGATGGTGTTTTTGATTTATTTTTAATAATAATATATCACTAAATGATTAAATTTCAAATAAAAATTGTGCAAAAAAAATTGCAAAAAAATAAAGTCTGCTCTGGGGGAGGTTCGAACTCTCGACCTTTAGATAACTCGATTTATTACTAAATATGAGACTAACGCTCTTCCGACTGAGCTACCAAAGCTGGCTTTAATTTTATACCCAAAAAATTTCTTTCCTAGGTTGTATAACTGCAATACGTAATCAATAATGAATTGATTAAAGTTACTTCTTTACACTATATTATGATGGTTTTTACGTATTATAATTATATATGAAGATAAAAATATGGGCGATATCAAATATATGTATTCTATCTAGTTTTTTGTGTAGCTTTGATAGTGGAAGTCTTTATACTAATCATTGTGTGTAACTAATTTTATAGTGTTTAATGAAGTGATTTAAAACTATTATAATAGGAATATGAATCAGTAAATTTGTTGTCTTCTTGATTACCATTTATACTACTTAATACTATTGAATATTATATAATTAAATTTCTTAATTCTCAAAGTTGTGGTTTTCTTTTATTTATGTTTCGTTTCTGTATAACAGAACTAGAATATGAAAGAAACCTTTTTTATCTATTATGTTAAATACTCTGTGTGAAAATTCTGTTCAAATTTACTTTCTTCCGTGTTTTCTATGTGAACTCTGAACCGTGCTGTCGTATTTTTCATTAACGTTTTCTGCTTCGAGTCAGTTTCATCGGATCACGATCTTATCAGGTAGCTCTCTTTGTTTTTGCTTCATTCTTTGGCGAGTGAGATTGTCATTTCTCTGTGAGTTGCCTTAAAGGAGGCTTTTACATTTTCAGATCTACTGTGACAGGGAAAACTTGGTTTATGTGCATTTCGATCGGTGATTAAATTTACTCTGAACCACTGAATAAAAACATCTCTTTGGTACGAATCGCCTTGTAACAATGCAAGTATATTCTGCAGTTTTCCTTTAACATACCTGTAAAAAGCAGATTTTATTAGCAAAATCAACAAAATAAGTATTATAACATCTTTGAACATGTTTCTATATAGACTATTAAATATTATGCAAAATTTTATAATATATATTACGTGTTTCTTGTTACCAGGTGTTAAAATCATGAAAATATTCCTTATCTTATCTTCGTTTTGTTTTTTACGAAACTAGATCAAAAAAATATATATCTAACTTTATTGTAAAGATACAAATAAAAACCATGAGAAGCCTTATACTAATAATATATATTCGTAAATTATAATGAACTTTCAGTCTCCTTCAATTTATCCTCCTCTTGCTTCTGTAGCTTCGCCAGCTGAACAATGTTGACAAATGCCTTTTGACGCAGTTGGCTATTCACCTTTCTTGCATTCTCGTCATCTCTGACTGAAAGCTGGGCCATTTCCTTTCTTATGGTTTCCAAAATGGTTTCGGATTTTTCCTTTTCTCCATCTGTGTATACCAAATCTTCATCACTTGAGCTGCCTAGGTTGTACTTCTCCTTCAACTTCTTCAAGTTGTTGTTCATGATAACAGCATGGATAGCCATTGTTAGTTTTCTTCTGTTGTTGAAGGATTTCTTGATGTCTGGTAACAAGTCCTTTGTAGGAACTGATCCAGCGTTGATCCATGCATCATTCTTTAGTAATTCATCTGCAGTGTATCTTTTTTTAGGATCAACTGTGCAACATTTCAAGATAAAGGATTTGGCTTCATTGGATATGTTGTTCCAGTATGGCTTGTGGAATTGAACAGGATACTCGCCTGAAGTAACTTCTTCCAAAAAGCCATCCACAGATTCAGCCACAAATGGAGAATATCCACATAACATAGAGTATACAATCACACCTAATGACCAAATATCACATGGTTTACCATGGCCCTCTTTGGCTAGAACTTCTGGAGCAACATAACCCATAGATCCAGCTGATTTGAATATCAATTGATCCTCAGCAGTCAATTCCTTGGAAATACCAAAGTCTGCAATGACAATTTCATCTCTTTGATCCTTGGCAATGTTTTTGTCTTCTGCCTTGTATAAGTATAAGATATTTTCTGGCTTTAGATCACGATGAATGATATTTTGGGAGTGTATGTATGCAATAGCATCCAGCAATTGTCTAACAATGACAACAGCATCGGATTCAGCAAAGTTACCCTTTTGAACTATTCTGGTGAACAATTCACCACCAGTGGCTAATTGAGTAACAATGTAAAACTTCTCGTTGCTTTCAAACCAATCCTTGAAGGCAATGATATTTCTATGGTGTAGTTTTTGTAAAATATTAAGCTCGTCATATAACATCTTACGGCTATCACTGGACAAGGCTTCCTTTAAAAGAATCTTGACAGCAACATTTTCATCTGTTGGTTTGTACTTGGCGGTTCTCACAATACCAAAGGAACCAGCACCCAAGGTCTTACCAAAGTAGTAGTTACTTTTTTTGTCGATGTATTCCTGAGATTCAGGTTTGCTGTTGTTTCTCATGAAGATTCTGTTTTTGAAAAAGCCTTTTATTCCTGGAGATTTGGATTTCTGGCCTACTGGTAAGTTTTCGTTTTCCTCCATAAGTTTTTGTTTTTGTTTATCTAGATTCATTGAAGGAAAAAAAAAATGGAAAAAAAAAAAATTTGGACAGAGAGATGTCTTTGAAACGTGGCCTGTTTTTTTGTTTGTTTTTTAAATAAACGTCTGATACACAGATTTTCCGTTCTGAATGATTATTATATGGTTATTGCATTCTTATACTTTGAATCATTGAACATTATAGAAATATATGATTAGATGAAGCAATTTTGTTTTTTTTTTTTTTTAAGATTTCTTCCCTAAAAAAAAAAATGGAAGATGACTGTAAATTTTGGATGAAGAAAAAAAAAAAAATTGATAATGGTGGCTTGAGATATTCTCCATTGTAGCAATTCTACATGATTATATACAAAAAAAAAAAAGACGATTATATGTGGAATGATTATTTTTGAATGAGTATAGACTAGTAATAATCATAGTAGAATAATATTAATGTTTTCATATAAAATTTTGTATAGTAATTTATATATATTTAAAATTTTTTAATTTTTTACTAACTTGGCTGAAGACAAAATTCAAAATGTAAACTTTTTGCTATGTTCACGTGATTTTATATAAACAATTTTGCATTTAATGTAAACAATCCCAAAAAAGCATTTGATCAAAACTGACAGATACAGATTTCGTTTAAGTAAATATTTCAAAGAAATATATTGGTGAGCTATCATTACAAGTATATCAAGAGGTAAAAACTTAAAACAATAAATTCTTACACACGATTTAATTTTCTTCACTGTTTGAAGTTATTTAGCTAAAATATCTCATTTACAGCTTCAAGAAGTTGTCAGATGTGGACCATTGCACACCCAATTGAGGAAAAACATCTGCATAGAACATAACTTGAACATACTTTTTTACCTATGAATATCATGCAATCAGACATTATCCTCAAAATCTGCATTGTCACCATATATATATAAAAGGGAAAGTTAATGACTTCCTTTAATACTTATGTTACTTTTACTATGTACGATTCGAACTAGATAGATCAAATTTAAGAAACAATACTAACCGAATAATGCTCTGCATTCAAAACTTGTTTTTCAGTAAGAAATAAAAAAACATTAGGAATATATTATGAGCATTACTGTGGCTCTTTTTTTTTTTTACAGATACAATCAAGATAAACAATTTGATACAAGACATTCCACTATAAGTCTACAAAGGTAGCCATCTTTTGATAGATGGATATACCCATTATCAGTAAATGGGCCACTGGAAAAAAACATAATATTATCAGGTTGTTCTAAAAATCCCATACATCAATTTATAGCAAGAAAATCCGCCATAAGAGAAGAAATAGCCAAGATACAATGTGCCAACAAATGATTATTATCTTGGCACATATTTTTCACTCTTTCTCTTTTTTTGAATATGGGCCATAGGAACTTTATTATGCCAAAGAAAAAAAACAAGTGAGAGGTAAAGTCTTGGCACAATTTCAAAATTCTGCAAAGTAATGATATGACTGATTAGAATTTTGCTTGTGTTTATGTTTTCTTCTTTTTTGAAAAATGTAGTTTTCGCCGATATTGTGCCACACCGGTGTAGGAAATATACCAAAGGGCACTTTATTTGGAGATGGAAAAAAAAAAAAAAAAACGGCAGCAAGAAAAATGCCAAGCGATAAAATATATTACTATTGATGATACCAAGAAAAAAAAAACAACACAACAAAAAAAGAGCCAAGAATTTCAGCCGCATGGCACATTTATGAATACGAAAAAAAGGAGAGAGAGAAAAAAATTATAGCCAAGAGTTTTTCAGTAAGTAAAAAAAAAAATACCCACCGTATCTTGGAAATGGAACTGCCAGGCGACAAAAAATAAAACCCCTTCCTGGAAAGTCACCAACAAAAAAATTATTGGCCACCTCCAGGTGACTCAGTTAATGGATATACATTTCCATGTTTTTTTTTTTTGTTTTGCTTGACTATGTCTGAACTGTAGCTTATGTTAGTGTTCACTTTCAGCTTGCTTTGGTACTAGTATTTATTATTTTGTTGGTTTTAATAAATTTACCCATGCTAATATTATTTATACTTCTATTAGCAAAAGGTTCTTTATATACCTCTCAAAAAAAAAAAAAAAATCTAACACACAAAACTTGGTGATGTCTTAAAAGCGTGGTGCTGTATTTCTATTACTAATACCTTCTGTTTTTTTGATGTTCATGCACGATTACACCTTTTTTTGATGATTATCTACGACTTTGCTAGTGGTTTTTTAGCATTTAGCACATGGTTCAATAGGGTGACTTCACACACTTTTTTACTTTTTTTTTACTGAAAAAATGCTTATATGCTGCGTAGCCCTGCAGAAAAAAAATCACCATATCTTTTTTTTTGTTTTTGATTTCAGCTTGAGATTAGTACATCATTTAAAATGAAAATTGATATCTGGAGGTGGATGTGAAATGCCTGGAAGTAATCATTATTTGGATGCAAATAATCTATGATGGTGTGATTGTTAAAAAGGTTGTTATAGATTGTTGAAAAAGAAATTGATTCAAAAGTTTTGGTTGCGAGTACTGATAATCACCTTACTATTTAATGAGATAAGAAAAATTGCTTATTAATCTTACAGATAGATAACCCAAGTTTTTCTTTAAAAAAAAAAAAGAAGATTAGAGATTGTGATATAGACAACTATATAAATCAT
>JAJMDJ010000218.1:0-85395 GCA_030573495.1 Hanseniaspora nectarophila
CCTTTATTCAATCTCCAGATGGTAACGGTGGTTTATACAAGGCCATGAAGGACAACCATATCATTGAGGATATGTTAAACAAGGGCATCAAGCATATCCACATGTACTGTGTTGATAACGTCTTAGTTAAGATTGCTGATCCTGTCTTCATAGGGTATGCTATCAAAAACAACTTCAAGCTATGTACAAAGAGTGTAAGAAAAACAGATGCTTCTGAAAAAGTTGGTTTGATTGTTACCAAAAACGACAAGCCTGCTGTTATAGAATACTCAGAAATCAACAAGGCCATGGCTGAAAGCCTGGATTCACAAGACTCATCCTTGTTGCAATACAGATGCGCCAACATTGTCAACCATTACTACCATATATCCTTGTTTGAAAATTATTTGGATTCATGGATTGAAAGATTACCTTACCACATAGCATTCAAGAAAATTGCATGTTATGACTTTGATAATGACACAGAAGTCGTTCCAGAGCAACCTAATGGTATCAAGTTGGAACAATTCATCTTTGATGTCTTCCCATTTGTAAAAATCGAAGACTTTGGATGTCTTGAGGTCGCCAGAGAAGAGGAATTCTCACCTTTGAAAAACGGGCTGGATGCGGACAACTCTAATCCAGTTACTTGTAAGCAAGACTTTGTAGCCAGATCCAAGAAGTGGATCAAAGAACAAGGCGTTTCTGTTGAAGACGGAATTGAAGAAGTGTCTGTTTATGAATATTAAAGTATATATCATTGTTTATGTACTTTCAAGTAATCAAGTTGGTAATACGAAGAAATCTCATCTTCCTTTAAATTCATGAATGGCTTTTCTCTTTTATCTATCAGACTGATCTGTCTTAAATGTAGTTGACTTGCCTTTTTGAACTTGGTTTCTTGGTTCTGCATGTTTTCTATATGCAACTCTTTTAGTTTCAGTTGCAGTTTGTTGTTCAGCTCCACATCACTCAGTGTCTTGAGGTTATTCAAGAATGTGTTATCTTCTTGTTCATCACTGAACACTTCACTTATACGAGAAGGATCCGCTTTCTCGAGTGGTGTTGATGCACCCTGTTCAATGTTTTGTTGTTCAAACTCACCAAAAGGATCACTGTTCAAAACAGGTGATTCTGGTTTTGTGTTGTATGTTATTCCGTTTTGCAGCTTGAAAGCAGTCCACTGGTTCAAAAACTCTGTGATGTCGCTGTCAACTTTGTCAATTGGTAAGTTCATCGACATGCTGGTGATGATGCCATTAAGGGTAGTTTGTAAATCAGCGTAGTGTCTTTTATCATCATCAGCCATGCCTAGAACGTTATTGTCAATGGGGGCAACTTCTTCGGGAATTCTTTGCATCAAATCAGAATACTCATACGTATCTGATCTTGTAGTCATATCGTAATCCACATTATCAACATGCTTCTTTTCAAACCAGTCCAGCAGCTCGCAATCATTCAACATATTCTTTCCGTTTTTCATTTTCAAATTTATGTCGTTGAAAATCACAATAATCTTGGTGATTAAGTACCCTTTGTCGTTGATTGTATAATTAAACTTATCAATGACCGTGGCCCATATTTCCATATTAGCCTTGTTAATAATCTCATTGTTTGATGGAATCAAGAATAACAAAAACAACTGGGTCAATTTTCTGAATTTGATCAAGTACTCGTCCATTTTCATATCAAAGTCCAGTTGTAAAAGTCTTTTGATCCCATTTGCATTCAAGCTCAAGTACATGGGGATATAAAAGCTCCAAAACTCAGAGCTCAAGTTTATGTTGTTTTCAAGCAACTTTTCAATAGCCATGATTATTTTGATCATTATTGGTGTTGTTGAGCTCTTGACTATTTGTTGTGTTGCCAGATTTTTCCTTTGTAGTGATTCAATCTTATGGTTGTATGAATCAAGGTTTCTTATAAAGTTTGACAAGTACTGTTTGTATATCATTTGGTTTTTCTTCAAAATCTTTGTATTGTGATTCATACTCTCATCAAAGATGTGAATCAACTTGTCCATTTTAATCAAAGTCAAATTGTGTTGATTTTTCAATATTTTTCTAATTTTGGAAACAACAGTTATTGTATCTAATTTGTACATTGACTTCAAAGAATTTGTTGATATCTCCAAAATGTTGTTCTCCATGAGCTTTTTTTCAATGTCATTTTGGCCTTCCGGTGTCTTTGGCTTTAGGTTAATTATTGATTCCTTCAAAGGAATAGAAAAAACACGACTAGTTGATTGGAGATCAGAGACATTGGTTTGGAAAAACTTGGATGATAAAATTGTATACTGAAGATCATCAATGTCTCCTAGAGATCTGTATCTTTTTAAGTAGTGGATGTATTTTGTGTATAAAGCTAGAATAGTCTCTGTTAATGGGTGCATGTTGTAATAGTTTTCATTAACGGCATCATTTAAAAGTGTTTGTTCCGAAAACTTTCTTGATGAAGGGTTGTTATTAAATTTAGCTTGTGGCTTTTGAAAAGAGACTAAAGTAGAATCTTGACTTAATCTCGGATTGCTATCTTTTTTAGTCTTTAGATTTGATTTTTCATCTCCATTAAAGTTGTTAAAGTTTAAATCCAATAAGGAGTTGCTGTACTTGTATTTATTATTTGTAACTGTATTGTTATTCACCGCAGAAAAACTTGATAGCATGGTGTTTTTGGTACTTACAAGGAGGGTATTGAAGTAGTATTTTTTTTTTGTTTAAAAAGCTGAAGCTTGGTTATATTAATTATAATTGTAAATAACATTTAAACTTTTGATCTACTTTTACTACACTAAATAACCAGATCATATTTATCAAATTAAAATTTTCAAAAAAAATATATTGCTTATAAAACAAACACAATCACATGTACGATCTCCAAAAGAGGATAATAGTAAATAAACAAATTTAAAAAAGAAAAGCAAAAAAAGGGTGCTGAAGAATTCACGCGCTGAGGGTTTTTTTGGTAAATCCAAAAACAAAACAATCACGTGTTTTAGTCACGTGTGTTTTTTTAAAAAGTAAATCATTAGCCGCATTAACAATATTCCCCAAAAAAAAAAAGATGAAAAAAAATTTTCAAAAAAAAATAAAACCTATGAGCTGGCAACAGTGGCAAAAAAAAAACAAAAATTATAAACAAAAAATGGACTTAACGTTTCAATAAATTAATCTTATCTCAATTAAATTGTAATCATAAGTATTAACTTCTTACAAAGAATAAATATAAACAATTAAACCCCATATCAACAATAAACACTTAATAGAAAAAAAAAGTAACAGATCCCAAAGTCTTTTATTTCTGTTTTTTATATTTGATACAATAAACCAACTCCCCTTTTTTTTAGAATGTCCACTGATACTGCCACTGCTCCAACTGTCGAAGAAGACTTATTAGAATACTCCGATAACGAAGAACAAACTGCTCAAGTCCAAGTCACTGAAGCCAATGAAGAAAACAACGAAGATAGCGGTAAGCCAGATGAAAAGTACGTTGCTGGTTTACAAACTGGTTTCAAGGATTTCTTATTGAAGCCTGAATTAGCCAGAGCTATCAACGATTGTGGTTTCGAACATCCATCTGAAGTCCAACAAGCCACTATTCCTCAATCCATCCACGGTACTGATGTTTTGTGTCAAGCCAAGTCTGGTTTAGGTAAGACTGCTGTTTTCGTTTTATCCACTTTACAACAAATTGAACCTGTTGATGGTGAAATTTCTGTTATGGTTATCTGTCACACCAGAGAATTAGCCTTCCAAATCAAGAATGAATACACTAGATTCTCCAAATATATGCCAGAAGTCAGAACCGGTGTTTACTACGGTGGTGTTGATGTCAAGGCCAATGTCAAGGAATTCGCTGATCCTAAGACCACTCCTCATATCGTTGTTGCCACTCCAGGTAGAGCTGCCAAACTTGTTAGAGAAAAGAAGATCAACTTATCCAAGTTGAAGCACTTCGTCATTGATGAATGTGACAAGGTCTTAGAAACCTTATCCATGAGAAGAGATGTCCAAGATGTTTTCAGACAAACTCCAAGAGAAAAGCAAACTATGATGTTCACTGCTACCTTAAGTGATGAAATCAAGCCTATTTGTAGAAGATTCTTACAAACCCCATTAGAAATATTCGTTGATGACCAATCTAAATTGACTTTACACGGTCTACAACAATACTACTGGAAGATTGCTGAAGAAGAAAAGAACAAGAAGTTAGCCAAGATCTTAGATGACTTAGATTTCAACCAAGTTATCATTTTCGTTAACACCTCCAAGAGAGCTCAAGAATTAACCAAATTGTTAAACATATCCAACTTCCCAGCCATTTCTGTTAACGGTCACATGAAGCAAGAACTAAGAATTGCCACCTACCAAGCCTTCAAGAACTTTGAAAAGAGAATCTGTGTTGCCACTGATGTCTTCGGTAGAGGTATTGATATTGAAAGAATCAACTTAGCTGTTAACTATGATTTACCAACTGAAGCTGACCAATACCTACACAGAGTCGGTAGAGCCGGTAGATTTGGTACCAAGGGTTTATCCATTTCCTTTGTTTCCAGTGAAAAGGATGAAGAAGTATTGAAGCAAATCCAAGATAAATTTGATGTCAAGATGGAAGCTTACCCAGAAGAAACCGGTATTGACTCCGCCACTTATTCTAACAATTAAGGAGAGAAAAATTTCTCCTTTTATATATATATGTATATAATCATCTTACTAGCACTGCTCTCAGTTTACTGATTTCCAATGGTTACACTTATATGTAATCACAGAACGTGAATTATTTCAAAAGGAGTTCAGAATTATTATTATGAACAAAAAAAAAAAAAAAAGAGTTGATTAAAAAATGGTGTTGTTTTTATAAGATCTTAACAATGGGTTTATTCTTTTTGATTTAATATTTTTTCAAATTTATCTATATATAAAAAACCATTACATTTAACATAGTTGAAAGATAAAATATGCTTTCTTTAATAAATGCAAAATAGAAGTAATCTCCATTTTGTTGTATTGAGTGTAAACTTGTCCTGTGTTTTTTTGTTTTGTTTGTTTTGAAATTTCCTTAACGGTAAGATTTTTGGA
This sequence comes from Hanseniaspora nectarophila, assembly GCA_030573495.1. Taxonomy (NCBI): domain Eukaryota; kingdom Fungi; phylum Ascomycota; class Saccharomycetes; order Saccharomycodales; family Saccharomycodaceae; genus Hanseniaspora; species Hanseniaspora nectarophila. The sequence goes on from JAJMDJ010000218.1 coordinate 5,061, forward strand.
ATCTGGATCTGGCACCCTTACCACCGAACTTCTTTGGTTCTGGCATTCTGGCGTCAGCAATTAATAAGGTTCTGTCGTAAGCAACGAAAGCCTTCTTTAATTGGTTCTTGGTTTCTTCATCAACGAACTTTTGGTTGTAGGCGATTAAACCCTTGGCAATAGCTTGTCTGATGGCGTAAACTTGAGAAACGTGACCACCACCGGTAACTCTAACTCTGATGTCAACGTTGGCGAACTTGTCTAAACCAACTAACAATAATGGTTCGTAAACCTTGAATCTCAAGATTTCTGGTTCAACAGTGGTGATTGGGGCACCGTTGATGTGGATAATACCTTTACCGGCCTTAACGTAGGCAACAGCGGTAGCAGATTTCTTCTTACCGAAAGTCTATTTGAATAAATTGTAATTTGTTTGATTATGTATTATTTTGCAATAATAAAAATAAGGTATAATTGTTAGTAAACATTATGTTTCTATAGGTGTTTATTGCGCAATGATATCAATATTATTAAATCATATAATGTAATTCCATGTATAATTTCTGAAGTTTTATTTTTAAATCAGATCATAATTGATATAATAGATTCAGCTTTTGGAATATATCTGCAAATGATGTTTCCATTTTTTATTAATGAATTCTCCTAGAGCTCGTAACTTGGTTGATTCTTTCGGGAGTAGAATAATAATACGATGTATCTTCAATATAATAATCAAAGCACTTTTCATATTAAAAATTTCTATTCGTTTTAATGTGATATTCCATCAAAAGAAGTTTATTGTTGCCAATGAACACGTATTCTGAGGAGGTATCGAATAAAACTAAAAATTATTCAACAAATTACTATTTCTTCATTTCCATAAGTTCAATTCATTTAATTGATACTACAAGTTTCTTTCCACTCTTGTATAACTTCCAATATTCTTGTGATTACATTAACTCCACTAAATCACTATTACATCAATTTGCTGATATACATTTTCCATATATTCTTGTATCATTTGGGGTATTCAATGATGAATATTTGTGTTCATTTCCTATAGCTGATATTCTTATATTCACTGATCAATGACTTAATACTACTTTCTACACACATTGGATATTGATATACTTCATTATGGTTTTTGATAATATTTGATATGTTGCCTTCATGGTTGATTCTCTAATACGAGGTTATTCTCGTTTACATACTTGGACACTTTGAACAGGGGTAGCGACGGCACTCATTATGACTATTTCTTGGTTGTTCCTTGGTAGGTTTTTAAGAAAGTTCTATGAATAATATGGAATTAATACTAATCAACGTGTGACAATATTATCACCCAAGAATAAAAATTGCTTGTGAGAAACTTGAAGAAAAAAAAATAACAGAAAAACAAGAATCACAGTAACCCTAACAGAATTTGAAATTAATTTTTTACTTTTGCCAAAGAAAATTCTGAGCTAAGCAGGCAAAAATTAATCTCTGTCTAAAAATTGTTAACCAAAGTATTCGCTAACAAATCCATCAAAATCTTATAAAAAAATATGAGGAAATACATGTGCTCACCAAAAAAATTAATATGTATATTTCATAAATCTAGAAAATCAACCTAATTGAAAAATACCATTTAAAGGAAATATTTTTTTTTTCGTTCTAATTTGAAAATGTTTAAAACGAAAATTTTTGTTTAAAAAAAGCTATATTCAAAATAGGAAATTATACATTTTTGAATATCATTTCATTTAAAAATGTAACAAAAAAATGGCAAGAAAAAATGACTATTAAGAATTGGAAAAAAATGTAACAAAATTTAAAAAAAACAATATTTTTTTTCTCTCTATACACTTTTTTTAACACACCTTGCTGCATTAATCTCCATTTCTTTTCACCACATTTTTTGCACAAAAATTTTAACAATATTTCCCTAATAGGAAATTATGATTACAAAATACTTATAAAAAAATAAATAGATATGACGTTATTTTCCTGTTTAAGTAAATTTTATCATTACTCGGCTTTAAGAACGTGACATAGACAACGCAAATGATTCAATATATTTTTTTTTAAAATAATTTCCTATTTGGAATTTTTGTTGTTCGTAGAGCGCATTTGTTAGTGTTTCGTGCGAATATCTTCAATTCTAAAATTGCCTTAACAAAAATATTTTTTCTGTCTAAGTTTATTTCTCTCTTCGTCTAAATTATGCTTTTTCAATTTTTACTTTTCTTTTCCTATTTTTTGTTAGTAGGCGTTGATACATTTTTCCTAACTTCAGTAGTGAAGAAGTATAATCAATATAATTATAATTTATTATCAATTTCATATTGAAAAATAAAAGAAGTGTAATAGACAGCACCAAGTAAATCAAGACAATATAAACAATGGGTATGTACCTATGAAGCATAACCGATATCTCAGTGATAATCAACCTAAGAGAATTGTAGAAATAGACAACACGGATTCTGAATTGTTATAGATCGTAATATGAACCAATGTGTAATACAGTTTGAAGATATTAATAAATTAGTGAGTGGATGAATCATAATTATTAAAAGAGAAATACCAATAGCCCATGTTATTAAAATCCATAACTGTTATAAAATACCAATCTGTAAAAGAAACGAAATAATAAAGAACCTCAGAATGCATTAAGCCAGTTATTAACTTCAAGAAGTGATGTAGAATTTAAAGTATTGAAATCAAGTTAAAGCGTGGATGCAGTATTTGAATTAATACAGAATAAGTGGTTAATAAATCTGTAAAAAGTGGGAATGAGTCAATAACAACTTTGTTATATCTGAACTTTACACAACTGCACGAAATTACTCGAAACTGAAAAGGTTACAAAATATAGGTTTTGTAGTAAGAAGCTACTTTAAGAACCATAAGTGGTCTATTTCTAATAATTATAGGTTGATGAATCAACCACCTATGTGTGGATGCAGCTTTCTCAAAAAAAAAAGCTGTTAAACAATTAACGAATTTAAATTACTAACAATTAAACAATCTTTATCTTTGTCCATCATAACAAAGTATACTTCCTTAGTGTAGTGTATAAAAGAGAATAATATTTTAAAATAGCTATCTCTAAGAATTTACCAATCTTGAAGAATCACTTCAGAAAGCACTGGCAAGAAAGAGTCAAAGTTCACTTTGACCAAGCCGGTAAGAAAGCTTCCAGAAGACAATCTAGAGCCACCAAGGCTGCTCAAATTGCTCCAAGACCATTAGACTTATTAAGACCAATTGTCAGAGCTCCAACTGTCAAGTACAACAGAAAGGTTAGAGCCGGTAGAGGTTTCACTTTAGCTGAAGTTAAGGCTGCTGGTTTAACCCCAGCTTACGCCAGAACCATTGGTATTGCTGTTGATTTCAGAAGACAAAACAGAAACACTGAAACTTACGAAGCTAACGTCCAAAGATTAAAAGAATACTTAGCCAAGATCATCATCTTCAAGAACGGTGAAAAGGCTGAAGCTGAACAAGTCTTATCTACTTCTGCTGCCTTCCCAATTGCTCAACCAGCTACTGATGTTGAAGCTAGAGAAGTTGTTGTTCCAGAACAATCTGCTTACAGAACCTTAAGATTAGCTAGATCTGAAAAGAAGTACCACGGTATGAGAGAAAAGAAGGCTAGAGAATTAGCTGCTGCTGAAGCTGATAAGAAGAAATAAACTAAACCAAGATAATAGAATATACAGATAAAGGTCATATATATCTTTGTTAGTTTTCATTTTTTATAAGTCCAAAAAAAAAAAATAATAAATCAAAAAAAAAAAAAAAATTCGAATATCATAGTTTTTTTAATAGTTCGGGCATTGGAATATTCAAGTCATGGCTTGTACTTCCAGTGTCATTAACGGACTGATAATATATATTATAGTATCTATTTAGTCACTTTTCAACTAAATCAATAATAAGTCACCCCAAAAAAAATAATATGTTTTAAGTTTCTGATGTTCTTTTCATTAAGTCTATTTGAAGGCATTTGTTCAAACTTGTAATGTTTTTTTGCGGGTTTGTCACGTGACTTTTGCTGAAATAGCAAAGAATTGAATTGTCGATGAATATTACGACAACATCAAACAGGCACAAACCTCCATGAGTTCCTCATTCATTCAGAACTCTAGAATGTTGTATACTGTCATCAATTAGGATCATGTTTGAAACCATATTGATATATCATCACTAGTATGAATCAAATATATATATAATAAACAACAAATGATTACTATTTTTTTTTTGTTTTTTGACTTCAATTGAAAAGACATTTTAAAATTACTTATATAAAATTATTAAATTTAATTATATGCTAAGTTGTTTAATCGAATAAACCGAAACCCATGTCATCATCAGATTCTTCAGCAGCGGATTCTTCCTTTTCTTCTTCTTCAACAGCATCGGCACCACCGGCAGCGGCGGAACCAGCAGCGGCACCAGCAGCAGCTGGGGCAGCAGAGAAGTTAGATAATAAGGCAGCAACGTCTTGGGCACCAATGGCCTTGGCGAAGATGTCAGCGAAGATGGATTCAACTTCGGCACCGGCAGCAGAGGTTAACTTTAATAAGTTTTCGGAGGTGATTTCAATTTCAGCGTCGGCTAAGATTAAAGCGGCGAAAGACAAGGAGGATTCAGTAGACATTTTTTATGTTTGGATGGTAGAGTAATCGAATTAAGCTTTGAGCAGACTAGTTCCTTGGTTCTTTTATGACAAAGTATATATATAACACAGTATGAAAAAAAAAAAGAAAAACTGCACAACATTCGTGAAAGAAAATTTTTCAAGCACAGAGAAAAGTATAAAACAGAAAAAGAGTGTAGGAAATGGGAAAGACGAATTAAACCTGAAAAAAAAAAAAAAAAATTAACGAAAAAAAAAAGAAAAAAAAATTAAAGTGAAAGCCAAAAATGGAAACTGCTTTGGAAATTTTATTTTTTTTTTCCCACTACGAAAAGAAAATATATTGTACAAATCCTGTATGGGAGTTTTCTCTTGAAATTTTATATTTTTTTGGAGTAATTATTAATGTTTATATCCGATAACTTGCAGAATCACGTGTAGTCACATGATTTGGCACGTGCTAAGTCACCAAAATTAAAAAATCTGTAAATCTTCAACTTACCAATAATATATATATATATCACATATCCATTCACTTAGGAGCAGCTTGGCTTTCTTGCAAACTTAGTTGTATAGCCCTCTCCAACATCTCATCTTCCAGTTTTTGTATTTTCTTTTCTTCTTCATTAGATATCAACCTGTTGTTGATATGAATGGTTGTGGCCTTTGCAAATCTCTTTTTCAATTTCGTCTTTGTCTTCAACAAGTTAATTTCCCAATCAGCTCTGATGCTGTCGGAAGTCACCACAGCAGAATGTGTTGTAGCCAAGGAATGAGTTCTAGGTCTGGATGTTAACAACTTTGTGTCCTGGTCTATGTTTCTATCAGGAATACTGCCCTTGGTTAAGTCTTTGTATTCACTAGGCTTCATATCAGCACCCAATCCCGTTCTTTTAAGCTTTGTTGGTGGTGTATAAGTAACTCCAAAATCAGGTGTTGCACAATACGGACATGATGCACACTCACTTATTAACGCATCAGCAGAATCATTCATCTGGTCACTGGACAGGTTTTCAACATCAGTGGTTATTTCCCCATTGTTGTTTTTGAAGTGAGGATCCTTTCTTTTGATCTGTACAAAGCATTCAGAACATATTGGTTGTTGGCAACATCTACTGACATTCATATTCTTTGGATAGTATAAAAAGCAAATAGGACACTCCTCACCGTTTCTGTACAAAGACAATAGCAACTCATCATTCGGTATCATTGTAATATTGCTTCCTAAACCACTCTTAGCTTCTAAGTAACGTTCGTTTTCCTTTTCTTGCCAAATGCACTTTCTCTTGTACAATCTTGCACTGAATATCAATTTTCTTTGGATTTTTCTTTCATTTTTAGTCAATGTTTGATCTACATACATCTCTATATTAGAATTGTCACTTAATTGGGATGGATTCAATCCTTGAACACCAGGCACATCTTCAAATCTTTCAGGATTTTCAGGATATGGTTGATGAAGCATTTGAGATCTTAAAACCTTTAGTAATTCTTCATCACTGTAATCATAATCGTCATAATCTTCCATTGGTATGTAAAAAGGTTGTAATTTTCTATCAATAATCAACTGTCTAACAACTTTATCATCATAGTCTAGCTTCTTTTCATCATCATGAACACCGTATGGTGCCAAATACCCACCATCAACAATCTCATCAAACTTCACCACCAAACTCATAAAATGATTTTGTTTTGCCAAACTCTTATCTGTGGTAATGCTGTTGTTCCTAGAGTGGTGTAAATTGCTTATTTCACCTTTCAAAAAACTTGATCTTCTTGTTCCTCCTGATAGTAAAGAACCAACCAAAGATGATGATCTTCTTTGTCTCCCAGCATTTGTAAGGGAATTGTTGCCTATAGAGTCTGGGCTTTGTCCAAAGGTTTGGCTTCTTATGTTCCTTGAACCGGCTGGAATGTTTGAATTGTTTACAGGGATTGCTCCACTTTTTTTCATTGGGGATGTGTGTGAAGAATCACTACTGATTGATGGTGTTCTTTGGCGGCTTGTTTCATCAAGACCGGATGCTGCGTTACCCATTTTGTGTGTGTGATTCAGGTGTTATAAAAATAGCAGTAAAGGTTGTATTTCTGTAAAAAGCAAACTTGTTTGTTGCTTCAGTAAAATGACAATATCTAACTATGTTTTTTTTCAAAGAGTCTATATAGCAATCTCACTGTATCTACACTTTTCTTTTATTTTGGGTTGTGTGTTTATGAACTTACTTGATAAGGGAAATCACACACAAAAAAAAAAAAAGGTAAGTGAACCTTAAAATCTCCCTTTTTACCCTTTTGTTTAAATTTTGACTACATTTAGTCAGATTAATTCAAAAAAAAATAAAGCCGCGTAAAGATCCACATAGCTCCGATAAATGAAAACAATGCATGTTAATCTAAATATAGAAAGGGTCTTTGATTTAACTGTATATAACAAAATTGTGAGCTTATTCAGTGAAAGCACCTTCGCAAACTAACCATTCAGTACAGTCTTCGATGGCCAATAGCAGTCTCTTGACAATTTCTTCAATATCTTCGTCAGTAACAATGAAAGCCGGGGCTAATAAAATCATATCACCTTCACCTTTGATGTTATCCTTACATCCTTGCATACCCATGACATTCAATCCTCTAGAGTAACAGAAGTTTTGCATTTCATGACCAACATCTAAAGTCTTGTCAAAGACTTCCTTTGTCTTCTTATCCTTGACGAATTCTAAAGACCAGAAACCACCAATACCTCTAACATCACCAACGATGTTTTTCTTACCACTGTCGATCAACTTTTCCTTCAATAAAGCACCCATCTTGTTACCCTTTTCAAAAATGTTCTTGGTTAAACCTTCACGCATAATCTTTTGTTGGATACCCAAGGCAACTTTACAGTTGAAACCGTGAGAAGCATAGGTGTGAGAACCAACAATGGTACCAGAGCCAGCATCGTAAGCAGCCTTGATCTTTGGACCAATTAAAATACCAGCAATGGTTACGTAACCAGAACCCAAAGTCTTACCGACAGTTTGGATATCTGGGAATTGACCTGGTTCCAAGAAGTTTTCCCAACAGTTTAAGCCACCGTTAGGGTTGGATCTACCGGTACCACACATGACTTCATCTAAGTGGAATAAGATGTCGTACTTGTCACATAATCTTCTTAAACCTGGCAAGTAACCCTTGGCTGGCAAGACTGTACCCAAGGAGGAACCTGGCAAAGTTTCAACGGTAATGGAAGCAATGGTTTCTGGGTCGTTTTCTAAGATCAACTTTTCAGCAGCATCGATTAATTGTTGAGTGTATTCTTCTTCTGTTTGGCCATCCTTTTGGTATCTGTATGGGTAACAAGCTGGCATCTTTGGACACTTGGATTGGTCAATCAAGGAGTCTCTGAATAATTCAGCTCTACCGTTGTTGGAGATAGATAAAGCACCTAAGGTGAAACCATGGTAAGAAGTTTCTCTGGACATGAACTTGATCTTCTTGGTGTTACCCTTTTCTAACCAGTATTGTCTGATGATCTTCATGGCATTTTCATTGGATTCAGATCCAGAGGTACACCACAAAGCAGAGGCAAAGGCACCCTTTGGAGAATGGTCAATGTAGAATTGGGATAAGTCTTCAGAGTGTTGGTTACCAATCAAAGAAGGGTAGGTGTAGAAAGAGTTTCTAGCAGCATCATTGATGATGTCGAAAACTTCTTCATCACCAGCACCTAAGGCACCAACAGCAGCACCTGTAACACCGTCTAATAGTTCTTGAGTTTTACCGTCTTTTTCAACAGTCATGTAAACACCCTTGGCCTTGATAACATGAGGAGGCTTCTTGCTTACTACGGATTGGAATACTACGGAATCGGACATTATTATTTTATTTAAGTTTGTTTTTTATTATAATTTATAGGCCAGCTATTTTTTTAATTTTGGATGGGTTTTATAGATATTTTTTTGAATAAGTAATGTATGAAAAAGAATTTTTTGCAAAATAGAAAACACTGAAACTTTCATGACTCAGTTTAAATATCTTAATGTAACAATCAGGATGTAGTTGATAAACAGTTTTTTTAAGCGACGTTTTTTTTTTTTAATTTTTTTGGCGATTAGAATTTGTTTGCAAGGGCATTTTATCAGCATAATCCACGGAGTCCTTTTCCCTATTGCTTTAAATTTCCTAAAAAAGATATACTTTGGTGCAGATTACTATTTAAAAAAAAAAGATGCGATAGGAATCTTGCAATAACGCCGATTGTTATCCTTTCACACAAATATATGCCTTTTTGATAACTCCAATACCTTATCGATCGGAATTATAATAAAAAGAAATTACCGACCGATGTCTTGCTGCTCTTGACAAAAATGGCAAGGGAAAATGTAAGACTCATTCTTCTTCATTATCAGCTTTGTAAATCATCGGTTTAGGGACTGGAAATAGGGGTTTAGTGCCGAATTCAAGTAATCCAAATATTTAACTTATTTATTATTTATTTATTTTTTACAAATCTATATACAAATTCACCTCAAGGCCTGCTTGATATCTAAAACTTTAATGGATTAAGCCCATTGCTTGTTTTCGATTAAGATCTTTTCGTAATCTTCAACACCTTCAATAACTCTCTTGACAATTTCTTCGATATCATCTTCAGTAACAACAAAGGCTGGGGCTAGTAAGATGAAATCACCTTCACCAGTTTTGTTAGAAACACAACCTTGCATACCCATAACGTTTAATTTCTTTTCAAATAAGATGTTTTGGATTTTGTGACCAATATCTAAAGTCTTGTCGAAGCATTCCTTGGTCTTTTTGTCCTTGACAAATTCAACAGACCAGAAACCACCAATACCTCTAACATCACCAACAATGGAGTGCTTATCGGCAAAGTAGTCTTGTAATTTCTTACCCATTAGGTTACCCTTTTCAAAGATGTTCTTAGTTAAACCTTCATTTAGAATCTTTTCTTGGATCTTCAAAGCAACACCACAGTTGAAACCGTGAGAAGAGTAGGTGTGGGAACCAATAACCATACCAGAACCTGAATCATAAGCGGCCTTAACCTTTGGACCGACTAATACACCTGCAATGGTGATGTAACCAGAACCCAAAGTCTTACCAACGGTTTGGATATCTGGGAATTGACCTGGTTCCAAGAAGTTTTCCCAGCAGTTTAAGCCACCGTTAGGGTTACATCTACCAGTACCACACATGACTTCATCTAAGTGGAACAAGATATCGTACTTGTCACATAATCTTCTTAAACCTGGTAAGTATCCCTTTGGTGGTGGAACTGTACCTAAAGATGAACCTGGTAAGGTTTCAACAATCATTGAGGCAACAGTTTCTGGATCACTTTCGATGATCAACTTTTCAGCGGCATCTAATAATTGTTGGGTGTATTCTTCTTCAGATTGACCGTCTTTTTGGTATCTGTATAGGAAACAGACTGGCATCTTTGGACATCTCTTTTGGTCCATTAAAATACCTTGGAATTCATCAGCTCTGGCGTTTTCGGAAATAGACAAAGCACCTAAGGAGAAACCGTGATATGAAGTATCTCTAGAAATAAACTTGTTCTTCTTGAAGTTTCCTCTTTCGTTCCAGTATTGTTTAGCAATCTTCAACGCATTTTCATTGGCTTCAGAACCAGAACAACACCATAAGGCAGAAGAGAATGCACCGTTTGGAGAGTTTTCAATGTAGAACTTGGCTAGGTTTTCGGAATGTTGGTTACCAATGATAGCTGGGAAAGTGTAGGTAGTGGTTGGTAAAACTTCAGCCATGAACTTACCAACATCTTCATCACCCCAACCTAAAGCACCAACAGCAGCACCAGTAATAGCATCTAAGACATCTTCATGGATTTGGCCGTCCTTTTCAACTGTGATTCTGCAACCTTTACCAGCAATAACATGAGCTGGCTTTTTGGCAATGATGGATTGGAAAACATAAGAGTCGGACATTTTAAGTATTAAATAATAGGAATTATTATTGTTTTGTATGGTTTTTTACTATTATTACTTATACTTAATTTTTAATTCATTTTTACTTCAATCAATCATCTGTTTATATATGTTTATGATTGGGTGACTAAATGGATTTTTTAGACATTTTTTGTTTAAATATGGTTATACTAACCATTACAGTGCATTGATTAATGCTCTCATTTCACATTCCTAATTAGGAAGGTCAAACCAAGCCTAGTATTGAGAATACACCTCGTTTATTATTTTGTTCAACTTGGTATCATACTAATTTGTCTTAAGCGAGGTATTCTATAACAAAGACATATTTTTCGCTTAATTTAAATTTTTTTTTTCGCTTGCAACTTCTCAAGACTTTTAACTTCCTATTTGGGTAAACCTTGTGGCTGAAACATCTGATTAATATTCCGTTTTTTACAAAAAAAAACGGCTTCAAGTTAATTGTTATACTGAAACGTATATAATGATATGTTAGTCACTATTGTGATATAAACTACCAGAGTTTACTTCCATTCACCAGAAGCAATTAATTGCTCTTCTAGCTTAGAAATACCTTTTGTGAATCTTTTAACAATTTCATCAACATCTTCAGCGGTAATGATGAATGATGGGGCCATGAATACAAAATCACCTTCACCTGTTTTGTTTGAAACACATCCTTGCATAGCAACGACATTTAATCCCGCATCAAACAAAAAATCTTGAGCTTGGTGGGCAACATCGAGGTTTTTGTCAAACCACTGTTTAGTATCCTTGTTTTTAACTATTTCACAAGTCCAAAAACCTCCAATACCTCTGACATCACCAATAATGTTGTGCTTGCCAACATAAAAATCTTGCAGTTTTTGGCCCATCAAGTTACCCATCTCAAAGATGTTTCTGGTTAATCCCAAACCCATGATCTTTTCTTGAATTTTTAAAGAAACACCGCAATTGAAACCGTGGGAGGCGTAGGTATGGCCTCCAATAACCATACCTGAGCCTGAATCGTAAGCTTCTTTGATCTTTGGGCCAACTAATACACCAGCAATGGTTACGTAACCAGAACCCAAGGTCTTACCAACGGTTTGGATATCTGGGAATTGACCTGGTTCCAAGAAGTTTTCCCAACAGTTTAGACCACCGTTTGGATTACATCTACCAGTACCACACATGACTTCATCTAAGTGGAACAAGATATCGTACTTGTCACATAATCTTCTCAAACCTGGTAAGTATCCCTTTGGTGGCGGAACTGTACCTAATGAAGATCCTGGCAATGTCTCAACAGTGATTGAACAAATAGTTTCTGGATCGTTTTCCAAGATAACTTTTTCAGCTGCATCAACCAACTCTTTACCGTACTCTTCTTCTGTTTGGCCGTCCTTTTGGTGTCTGTAAGGATAACAAACAGGCATTTTTGGGGTCATCTTTGGATTTAATAAAATGTCTGCAAATTCATCAGCTCTAGCATTTTCTGAAATAGATAGAGTAGCGATGGAGAACCCGTGGTATGAAGAGTCTCTGGAGATGAATTTGTTTTTCTTTGGTTGTCCTCTTTCCTTCCAGTACTGTTTCATAATTTTCATAGCGTTTTCATTTGACTCTGAACCAGAGCAGCACCATAAAGCAGAAGCAAAGGCACCGTTTGGAGAATGATCAATGTAAAATTTAGCTAGTTTTTCAGAGTTTTCATTACCAATGATTGCGGGAAAAGTATAAGTGTGAGTTGGTAAAACATCAACCATAAATTTTGGGATATCCTTGTCATTCCAGCCTAAAGCTCCTACAGCAGCACCTGTAACAGCATCAATGATGTCTTCATAAATTCTTCCATTCTTTTTAACCACAATTTTGATACCATCACCTTTCAAAACTTGTGGAGGCTTTTTGTCAACTACAGATTGAAAAACATAGGATTGGGAATTATCAGCTTGTGGGGAAACAGTCATATTTAAATAGGTAAAAGTAGAAAATGTATCTTACTTTGGATGGTTTGTATTATATAATATCTTAACATCTTTAAAAAAAAATTAGTACATTTATTTCTATATTTCAAATTGGTTAAATGCCTTTTTATATGGTTGTTTCTGTATTTCTTTTATGAAATTAACTCTTAACTAAATATACATGTACTAACTTCTATCACATTGGTTTAGCCATGATAATGATATCTGTCACTTTAACCTTCCTAATAAGGAAAAACTAACCGCAATCTTATCTTGAAAAATTAATCCATTATATAGTATAGATGCAAATTAATTAATTGTTCTTCGTTCAACCTGTAATTATTGTCGTTTACAAATGTATTTTCTTATTTTAAATTTTAAAATACTCGCACGGCTGAAAAAAGTCTATAAAAATTGACTTTTTTCATCTTGACTCAATAATTATCATCGTTCAACTTAATGAAAGGCTATTCTGAGATATCTAAATCGCTTATCTCAAGTAATAATTTGATTATTAACTGATAAGAAAAATCATCAGGTGATATTTTAAAAAAAAAAAAAAAGTTATATACTCTATAAACTAGCTGAAATAATCCTTATGAATTATTCTGATACTTCTTCAAGTGATTCAACAAATTGCTTGGTGCATCCATCATTGGCAAGACGACTTCGATAAGTCTCAATCTATCAGGTGTTGAGAATTCATCATTGCACAGCATGTCTTTAAATTCACCCACAGTTGATACTTTATAATTTTCAGAATTAAAGTCTTCGTTGTTGTCTCTATCTCCTTTGACTCTTCCACCAAACATGTTAAGAATCATATTCAAGTTCCATGGTTGGACATTGTTGTAAGTAGGTTCCTTTGCTGTTGAGTGGTGAAGAATTCTATCAATCGTATACCCATTGTTGTTCATTACAAATAGATAAGGCTTGTAATTGTGTTTCAACATAGTTGATACTTCTTGAACTGTAAATTGAAAAGAACCATCCCCCACAAAAACTATACATCTCTTGTGAGCAATCTTGTCGCTTCTCTTCTGTACATCTTCTTGAGCCGTCAAAACACCAAGTGCAGAACCCAAAGAGTACCCAGATGCACCCCACAAAACTTGTGAAATCCCCACGCACTTGCCTGGAAACTTGGTTTGCATAACACCAAAAGATGATGTTCCGGTTTCTGCAATCACTGTATCACCTGGTCTTAGCCATTTGGAAATTTCTTCCCATATCCACGATTGTCTTAAAGGTTCGTCATTTTCTAAAAATGTCTGTGAAGTTATTGGGACAGGTATTAAAAGCTCTTTTTTTACTCCAGCTGAAGCGTTTCTTCCGTATTTGAAAGAACCCTCTTTATCAAGGTGATTCAATCTATTTATTAGCTTGTTTAAAACAGACTTCATCTTCAACTCAGGGTATTTTGCAGATTTTACTCTGATATAATTGATCCCGAATTCAATAATATTCTTTGACTTGTAATAAAAATGAAATGTTGATGTAGCAAAGTCATTTAGAATTGATCCTATGCAGATAACCAGATCCGAGTTGTCCACATACTCCTTAACTTCTGGAGATGACATTGTACCTATGTATATCCCACCGAATGTGGGCAGTTGCTCATCAATGGCTCCTTTCCCCATTGGTGTAACAAAAACTGGAAGGTTTGTTAGTTTGATCAGCTCATTTGTTTCCCTCATTATATTGTGCCTGTAACAACATCCATCAACAATAATGATTGGTTGTTTTGCTGAATTCAGACTATTGACTATGCTGTCCACAATATTCAATTCCTTTTCTAGATCTGGTTCTGTCATTGGTGCGGATAATATCAAAGGTACATCTAAAGTACTGCTTGGAACTAAAGCATTCACCATTGTTACAGGAATACTCAAGTAACAAGGCTTTTGTGAGAGAATGCAATTTACTATACACTTGTCTATTTCAAAAGTTGCCATATCAATGTCTTGAATCATAACATTGTAGTGACTAAGTTCAGCTGACATTCTTTGGAATACTTTGAAATCACCATTTCCCAAAGTATGATGAACTAAGAGCTTTTCATGCTGGGTTGATAATGCGGGAGACCCTACAATATGTAAAACACCTACATGTTCTGCAAAAGATCCTGCAATACCATTCAGGGCAGACAATTCACCAACTCCAAAGGTAGTGCAAATAACACCAATACCCTTCATTCTTGAGTATCCATCAGCAGCATAAGATGCATTCAGTTCTGAAGTGTTTCCACACCATCGAATGTCATCAACTTGACTAATTTTTTCGAGTAAATGTGTATTGAAATCCCCAGGCAATCCAAAGACTGTGTGGACCCCCACTTGAACCAATCGTGTCCATATGTACTCACCAATTGTAATTTCACTTGTAAAATTTGGGGTTGCTGATCTGCTTATGACATTAACGTTTGTGTGTTTAGAACCTTTTGGTGATTGAAAGAAACTATTGTAAAAGGTCTCCGAGGCAATTGTGCTATTAAATGTATTTTCATCGTTTATTCCTATTTTTTGTTTTTGATTTGTTATAAACAAATTCGAATCAGGACTTAGTTTTCTCTTTTCTGAAAAGGTATCGACTGAATTGCTCATGGCTGGTGAATATAATGAGCCATTCCCTTTATTTGTTGAGCTAACTTCATCTAAGTCAATACCATTTTGTTCGAAATTCATAACCATAATTTCGTATGTTTCGTTATAAATGAAGTAAAATCTGTGAGCTTTGATAACTATTGATAACTGAATAACTTTCGCTAAAAGTTTATTGATAATAAGTGAATATTAGGAATAAATGAATAATTGTCTCCTGATTGCAAAGAACCAATACTAATTAGACTTTTTTTTATTAAAAAAATTTAGTAATTTTATTGGGAATGTATAATAAGGGTTGAAAAGAGGTTATTTTTTGTGAATATTCAAAAAAGAAAGATTCCTGAATTTAAAAAATAGAATATTGATAAGGATTATGATCTATTGTGGTTCTTATGTATAAAATACCTTATCTTGTATTCATACGAATAAGTATTTGAAGAAATATTCGTAATAATAATAAAAATCTATTAAGGTTAATTTCCCTTATGACTATATGACATCGTAGATATTAATTCCGACGTCAAATATGCGTTATTTTTTTTATTTTTTTTTTTGCGAAACGAAGATCCTCCTAAAAATATTCATAATAATAATCGGCTTTAATTTCTTTTTTATTGTCGGAGTTTTACTGCTTAAATCCGATGTTACAACTACAATAATTAATAAAACATCAAAATATACTCTAACTGAATAAACAAAAAAAAAAATTCATAGGAATATATAAATAGTTATTAAAAGATCAATGAATCAACTTTGAAAAAGAAAACATAAGTTGTAATCACAAAATAGCTCTAAAATTGAAACTCAAAAGAACCTTGGGAATGTGGCAGTAGTTTTTGTTTCACTATCATCTTTTCGTCATTGGACAAGTATCCAAATTCTTTTTCATCATCGAATTCCAATAAACGTAGTTTCTGTATCAATGGGTTGTTGTAATTCATTCTGATCTTGTCAAAGTATGATGAGCACAAGCACTGCAAGGCATTGAATCTTTCAAATGGATCATACTTCAAAGTATTGCTTATCAACTCAATGCACAGGTAGTCTTTTTCGTGGTTGAATACTTGTTGCAATGGAATCGGTTGGATGTATGTAAAGGCATGTTCTTTGTAGTTAGGGTTCATCGCCAGGATTTCTTGAACATTAGGTGTACCCAATATTTTGATGATCTCCACCAATTGATTTATTCCATTGGTTCCGCAGAATAGGGGCTTTCCTAAAATAAGTTCTCCCATAACACATCCTGCTGACCAAATATCTATTTGTGTTGAATATTGAACAGATCCAAATATAAGCTCTGGAGCTCTGTAGTATCTTGAGCATATGTACGATACATTGTTGTCATTAGGTACTAGAATCTTGGCTGATCCCAAGTCACATATCTTCAATTCCAAAGTTTCAGGATTGATCAAAATGTTTTGAGGCTTTATGTCTCTGTGACAGATTCCCCAGCTTCCGTGCATGTAATTCAACCCTTTGAATAGTTGATACATGTATATTTGTGTTTCATCATGTGGCATTGTTTGTCTTTCTTTCTTGTGAGCGTAGTGTCTGATTCTTTGGTACAAGGATTGAGGCATGTACTCCAATACCAAATTCAAGTACAGCTCTTGTTTGGATTGGTCTTCTTGGTAGAAATAGTACTTTAAGTCAATCACATTTGCGTGTTCTAATCTCTGCATTATTTTCAATTCTCTATTCTTAAATCTTCTATCTTGTAAGACTTTTTTGAGTGCTACTTTTTCTTTAGTTTCTTCTATTGTTGTAACAAATACAACTCCAAATGAACCATGACCCACAACATCTGTGTTTGGGTACGATATGGTTATTGGCTTAGGTGTACGTTCTGCTGAGTGTCCTGGAAATACTGTTTTGATTGTTAATTTGGGAAATTTCTTTGGTATATGGGCATCGTAGTTGTTAGTAATCTGGGCGGTAATGTTATCACTGCTCAAATCATTACCATCTGTTTGATTACTTTTGATAGTATATTCAGAACTTACACCTGTTTGTTGCTGTCGTAGATTGTCCATGTTGGCTGTTGATGAAATATTACTCATAACTTGTTTATATTATTACAGATCTATAATTAGTATGTCAATGAAATAGTAACTTTATGTGTGTATTCAATGATTCTTTAATAACTATGGAGTTTTAATTATTTATTTTTTTTCTTTCTTAACAATCGTTTACAATACTTTGGATGATCAGATTTAGGTAGCAAAAAAAAATTATTAATTCTTGTATAATAATTTTTGTTTTGTTCTTCTGTGACTTTGATTAAAGTAACTACAATATTATTATGTTTGTTAAGTTCTAGGGTTTAAACCCTAACTCTATAAAAATAATAATGTATTATTCAATCAAGTATAAATACTAAATGTATCGAAAGAGCCAACAAGAGAAGAAAAAAATTTTAATTTAAAATAAACTTAGAAGGATTAATTTCAGTAGGAGTTCCTGTTTTCTTTTATTTCCCCATTTTTAAAATTTTCAAAAGAAAGAAAAATGCATTAGTGGAACTTTTGGCGTATTTCTGCTATTATATTTTTTTCTAGGGCTCATAAAAAAAAAGTATCTCTTATTTTAGCAAAAAAATACACATACACACAAATAGACACTTGGGAGCGTTGAATTTAATTCTCAGTTCATATAATGGAATCAAGCGGATACATTATTTTTTTGGCCTTATAAGAGTACGTTTCCGTACACCAAAATATATTACTTTTCTATTCCCGAAAAATAGTACAAAATAAACCCCCATCTGTCAATCCCATTTTAAAAACTCTCTTATCTTCTTATCAGCTAGTGGGTTCTTCATATAGCAGGTAAAAAGTTCAATCAAAGTAAATGGTTATTTAATGATTTAAGCATTTGTTAGTAGCAGCATATTAACATGTATTAACAACATAAAATGAAAAATCAGATTGTATCTTTTTAAAAAACGATCTGATTCTTTGTTTTACTTGATTACATGGCAGCATGCAAATGTGTGGTTAGTACAATATAACCTCTTATTATTTTATTATTACATACCTTCTTGTTTGGTTAATTCTGTATCATTCGTAGCTTCCGTTGGCTCTTGTATATTCATATTCGTAGATATAGCTTGGTTTGCTTGAGACAATATCACATTCCGGTTGTTGTAGTTCTTAGTATCACTTAAAATAAGTGTTATTCTTTCATTTGCATTGGATAAATTGGCTACAGGCAAGTCTTCTTTGACTTCATCCTTGTCGTTATTTGCCGACCCCATATCTTTTTTTAATGTCATCTCTGGGGTAGGTATGATATCTGATTGAATTGGTGTTTTAAGCATCTTGAGCTCCCTTTCTATTCTAATAAAGAGTTGGTTTGGGTCTAGTTCGAATTCTACTGGTTTATTGGTGTCTTTTTTGCCAACTGTTCTAAAACCAATGTCTTTGTGCCTAGACAAAGCTGACCCCTTAAAAAGCAATTCTTTTTTTATGATTTCTAAATCCGAATTCTTGAATATTTTTTTATTCCTCTTTGTTTGGAATTTTTTCTCATTGGCAGAACCATCAGACATGAATAATCTTTCAAGTATTTTCTTTGTAGATACTGTCATATACGTTTACGAGTACTTTTTTTTGTGATTATGGTATTTTTATTACGAGACTGGTGTAAACAAGTGTTGTTCTTGGTAGTTGAATTCTGTACCAGGCGATTGAGTTACAAAAAAAAAAAAAATACAAATAGGCAAGATTGCCATTTTGTACTTTGCAAGAGATATACCATTCAATAGGGGTTTTATATTATTGGTAGTTTTTATAAGTTCTCCACTTTTCCAAAACCACACACAAAAATATGAATTATCCTTTTTACTCCAGGATTATTATTTCTTTTTTTTTCCCAGTGGAAATGACACACCCGCACGATCTTTTCCAACTTTAAGACCAAAAATAGATATGGTTTATGTTGTGCGGGTTTTTAAAAGGAATTAACAAGATATATCTTTTTCTAAGTTAAACTTTTTACTTTATGTCAATTGATGAGTTGCTTTTTTCTTGAAATCCCTATGGGTTTAATTGTTGATTTTTTTGTTGATTTCACTGAGACATCCACAATAACCATAATAATTCAATAGGGGTGGTTGCTATAATGTACAGTTCATCCTCATGCTATCAAGCTGAATGATTTGGGATTGAGATATGGAATCAGCCACACATATGTACACTATTTTCAAAAGTGGCTGATTTGCACGTGCAGAACTCATAGACAACAAAAAACACCATAAAGGGCAAAAGTCCATATTATTTTTTTTTTTTCGTGTACTTTTTCTACAAACAATTTGAAATACTTTTTAAAATTTTCATCAGATCATTAGTTCGTGTTTCACCCAAACCAAACAAATATAGCATTATTTTTCTTATGATAACAAATGGTGCTAAATCTAAACAAAATAATATCACAGATTTTTACACTCCTAAAGAAGAAAACTCAGAGATGAACAAACCCCGTAAAACAGAATATATTAGTTTGTTAACTGACGACGAATCGATTAAATCAGAAGATGAAGATGTTGTTATAATAAAAGAAGATGTTAAAATAAGTATAGAGGAAGAGGAGAAGCTTACACTAACTCCAAAAAAATACATTTTTACAGCCAAGGAGGAAGAAAATGTTGATAAATACGATGAAAACTTGTTTGAATCCAAAAGGGCCATCCTCCTTAAAAGTTTAGAAGAAAAACCAAATACATATAGACCTATTTTTGAAGAAGAGATCCAATACAAAGAGAATCCAAAACATATTCCTAGTTACAGAATTCATACATTTCCCAGCAGCGAAGATAAAGTAACCATTGATTACTTCCCAAAGAACTCACAAACAATTTATCATTTTATTTCTCATTTGCATTCTGACCATCATGTTGGGTTTTCAAAGAAATGGTTAACAGAAAATCCACATGCTATTCTTGTTTTTGGTGAGGACAACTACTTGCCTTTTTTCTACAAATTCAATATAGTTAACTTCAAATCAAAAGTCAAAGGACTGGAAGAAGATTATGAAAGTATGGTCAACAGGGTTTTGGTTATACGGAAAAATGAACCTTTGAAGTTGTATTTTGACAAGAACAACAGCCATATTGAAGTATCAACATTGAACGCAAACCATTGCATCGGAGCATGTTTGTTGTTGATCAAGTACTTTAATGAATCGGGGAAACTAACAGAAACCATTTTGCATACAGGTGATTTCAGATACAACTCCAAGATGATGCTGCCTAAACTACAAAACATTTTCTTTGACAAAATTTATTTGGATACGACATACAAATCACCAGTATGGAACTTCACACCCAAATTAGAGCTGCTTGACAAGGTTTCTGTATTTTTACAGCAAAAGTTAAAACCTGCGATTATAGAAAATTGGTTTCAAAAGGGCAATCGTATTCAAAGAACATTGGATACATTTTTGAAAAACGTGACATTTGACAAAAAGTCTTTGAAAACATTAATTGTGCTAGGATCATATACAATTGGAAAGGAGTTTCTAGCATCTGGGCTTAGTCAAAAAATGAATGATTGTCCGATAATACTTGACAAAGAAGGGTTCAGATCGATTTATGAACTCCCAAAGAATGCCAACTTTGTGAAGAGCACTGATGTCACTAATGACTTGATAGAGAGTTTCAAAGATAATGATACTGTTTTGTATCTAGGCTCTATAGGAAACCCAAAGGAAATCAAACAAAAGCTCAAGTTGTTCAATGTAGAGAAAATGTACGGAAAGATGATAACAATATGTATATCTTTATCAGGTTGGAACTTCTACAACTGGAAGAATTTTTTCCAGGATGTGGAAAAAGTGGAGGAGCTGCCTGTTGTTAATGAGTCCAATTGTCACAGAATATTGGAAGAGTTTAATGACAATTCTTTTATTAAAAGAAAGTACGAATTAGCTGAAATTTTCAATAGTGATTTGATTTTTAAAGATGACTTTGTAGTTGACATGGAAAATCTGCCAAAATGGATTATTAGCCAGGATAAATTGAACAGAGTTGTTTATTGGAAACTGAGCTACAGTGATCATTCTTCGTATAAAGAGCTGTCCGAGTGTTGTACGGAATTGCAGTACAATGAGATCATACCAACTGTTAATACACAGAGTAAGGCTTTACTTGAATACCATATGAATTTATGGAGGTTATGTAACAAAGCAGAGTGATATATATAATTTTTTTAAATCAATCTAATTATATGTTTACGTATACAATATATTAATATAAAAATACAAGTTTCATTATTTTAAATGTATTAGTTAAAAGTTAGTTTTATTGATGTAAACAAAAATAATTGTGTACAGTCACATGACCTGGTATAAACAATGTTTTATTGCTAGGACTTTTTTTTTTTCTTCCAAAATGTGCGGCTCAAAGTGGAATCAATACTTTTTTTTTATCATCGATAAAACCAGAAAAAGATACAACAAAAAAAAAGGAAGGGGATACATTATTTCATTAGCCAATTTCACTTTTTTTTTTTAAAGGGACCTCATCGATAGTGGAGTTAATATTCTGTTTCTTTACTTTGTTTACATATTTAAGTAATAAACCAACGCCTTAATAAGAATGACAAATCATCAATACATAAACACATCTTATCACTGCTCAGTATCAGCAAACGTAAATCAGGAATCAGCAACTTGCCAGTCATTTGATTTCAAACAATGTATAAAATCACAACTACATTACTTGGATATATATTTTTTGCAGTGTGATTTGGAAGAATTTAAAGATAGAATAGAGGAATTAGCCTCTGATACTAATAGTTTTTGTTTGAAGCCAATAAACACCCATGGGTTAGTCAACAGATTCTTTTGCAACGATGCAACTTTGGAACGGGTTTCTCACTTGAGTGAAGCATTTTCAAAGTGCTTAAACTTTTTAAAGACTTTTGAAAGATCAGAATTATCAGGTGATGATACAAGTATGGAGTTTATGGAAAAACAAAAACTAGCGAATCAATGCTGTTGCAAATACTTGGAGATATCTTCCTTAATAATAATTATTTCTTTGAAAAATTTATGCGATAAGGAAAATCCAACCCTAGCAGATTTACTGTATGCAATGTCCTTAAACCATTCTAATAGTTCAAATTCATTAGATTTGACTATACCATCTGAAAGAGAAGAGTCTCTTATGCTAAAAGCTCTTGGTGTTGATTTCGGAAATCAAGATGCATGTGATGCTTTAAACGAAAGCTTTACACAACTAAGTGTGGAAAACAGTGAAGAAACTGATTTACCTAGTTACAATACAACCACTAGAATTCAGGAGAATAACATTAGCAAACGCGTTCCTGTTTGGATGGCGGACAACATGCATGAACTGTACTTTGTATACAGATATTTAGGCTTAAAGTCACAGGATCCAAATCTTGAGTCAAAGACCCAAGAAGTTAAAAGAATCTTGGAGCAAAAGTCTTTTAAGACAAATAAGCACGGAAAAGGAAAGGTATCAAATCATAAAATTCACAAAGAAGGTTTAAACAGAGAACCACACAGAGTTCATAAGAAAACACATTTCTTAAGAGAAAACATAAGCACGGATCCATACAATGCCGTAGTAAACGGTATTTTCGAGTCATTACTACATCAATAACAAAAATATTATATATACCCATATATTTATTAAATGACGATTTCACATTTCAATCTATCACCAGTTTCGATTTTTAAAAAGCATAGAGGAAGTTGATTCAACTTTTCGTTGTCCATGGATTCATCCTTTGGATTGTATAGATGTATACTCTTGGATATGCTTAAGTTCGACATATCGTACTTTCCTGATTTTTCCAATTGTTTGTAAGTATTGGAGTCTTTGAAGAAGTGGTATATCTTTGTCTTTAAATGCAGCAAAGTACAGCCATAATCAGTAGAATACTTGCTTGATTCAAAGTCTTCTGGAGTAAATTCAAATTCAAACTTCAATGGTCTGTCTACAATAGGTTGATATTTGTCGTCACCATTGATAATGGCACAAAAGACAGAAACATGGGCAACGTGTACTGGCTTTTTGAAGAAGTTTTCCATACTTTCAAATTGCTCAACACCGTCTTCAATTTCCTTAGCAAAGTACTTAGGGTCAACCAATAGTTCGTGGTCCAACAAGTCTTCCAAGTTCTTGACTTCCTTTAATTGTGTATATGTAGATTTAGATAAAAAGAACATATCAATGGTTATCCAAAGTTCATTTATAATAGCTAAAAATCCTAAGAATAATAACCCTAGAGAAATTCTAGTGGATACTTTATTGTATAGGTAAAGTTGAGAAACTGGAACATGGTAAGTCAAAAAGTCAACGACTTTGTATTCCAAAGGGTATAGCCCAGGTATATTTGAGGCAGCCATAATAAGAATATAAAAAATTGTTACCTTGTTAATTGTTGTTTTGGGTGTTTTGAACAGAAGTTTATGTTTGATTTAATGAAAAATTCTGTTTATACGATAATTAGTAAAAGAAAGACATAATTTTTTACAGTGGAACTTTCGGTGCAAAATAAATTATGTGTGAAAATCACGTGTTAATTACGGTTCATAGAAACTCCCAAACAAACCACATTTTTAACAAAATGAAAGTAATATGTAGATATATATCGGATATAGTAAATACAATAATTATCAATTAATAAGCTTCTGTCTTTTATTAATAGAATTATAAGAACTTAATGAATCGTCTAGTTCCTTAACATGAAATATCTCTTGAACATAAAACATGTCAAAGTCTTGAGCAAAATCCACACTATCCTTAATATGTGGGGGGAAAAAATATCTTGTGTACTTTTTTTTTTTCTTCTTAGTACGTATATACATTTTTTTTTTAAAAGTGTGTTAAGATAAAACAAAACGAAAAACGGTCTAGACGTATAATAATATTAGAAGCATATTCTTTAAATATAACTACGTCAACATTAAACCAAAATAAATCAAAATTTTACATCTTATCTGTCAAGACTTTTCGTGAAGATGTTCCCATAAAATCATATAACACGGTTATAGTAACATCTCATTTTATAAATAAAATTTGTAAAAATGTTCTAGATCGTTTTTTTTTGCGATATCAATATTAATTGTTTCAAAATAAATAATTCTATAATCAATCATAAGACTTTCAAAATTAAAATTAGACACCCTTTATTTTTAAAGAATAATCACTGGAATTAAGTTAACCTTCATATAAAATGTGTTTTAATATTATAGTTATAGTTTAACTAAGAACTCTGTTGTTTTCATAAACCAAAAATAAAAATTACAATCCTTTAATCATGATGTTCACACAAGTTGCTCTAATATTTGCTCTATTTGCTCTATTTGCTCAATTGCTATCTGCCCAAAACTCAATCACCACCCAATACATTGAAAAGAGAGCAGACCAAAACTACTTATCCAGTATTTTATCTGGAAGTTTAACTAATGAACTAGTGCTGGATACTGATGCGCCATCTGGATCAACAGTTAATACTGAAGTTTCCTCCGCAACTGGTGTAATTGTCAACAGCGAGGTTACATTTTTTACAAGCACAAAGACTGTTTCACACTCACAAAACCAATCAAGCATGTTAACATCAAGCAGTTCAAATCAAACAGCTCCTACAGTACCAGATTCACAAAACTTTGCAGCCATAAACAAATACCGTAGTACAGGTGCTTTAGTTGTTTTAGGTGCTTGGTTAGGCTTATTAATGTAAACCAATATCCAGTGTGAAAATTAATGGAATTTGTTTACGTTCTTCATCCAAGTCATGTGACTTGCGGTTTAATTAATATAGAAAAAAAAAATCTAAACAACCATTGCTCTCCCTTTTAGGAAATTAAAAGCAATATTTTAAACAAATTGTAAAAAACAAATCATTCAAATCCGGATTACCAAGACAAACATACCCCCTCTCATAAGTTTCCTTTCATTTTACTAGGATTATTCCCTTAACTATTCGTTTAATACCTTTATATATTGGAATATATATATAAAGCTCATTTTGTCAATTAATGTAATGAAATCGTTATTATACCAACCATTATTCAGTATAATAAAAATTTACTAAAATGTTTACTAAATTCTACTTTGCCTTATCCACTTTCTTAACTCTTTCAGCTTGTGCTGCAAGCACAACATCCTTAAACTCCAATGAAGCTGCCGCAGTTGCTGATTTCCCCTTAGTTGCAGCTTTCATGCAAGATTTTACCAAACACTCATATGCCGATTATCAAAGCTATGCTTCTGCTCAAGGCTCCACCATCCCATATGTTTTAAACAACTACTTCTTGGCCTTCCAACAATTATCAAATTATGATCAAGTTGAAAGCGCCATGATCAAGACATTTCCATTCTCTGAGTTTGGTGGTGTTGTTACCGCTGTTCCTTGGTACACTGAGCTATTGGACATTGCCTCCATGACCACCTACTACCACCCATCAGATTTCCCTAGTGGAACTGTTGTTACTTATGCTTCAGGTGGCTCAGTAACTCCATCAGCCGGTCCAGCTGCTGGAACTTCTTCTGTAACTGCAACTGACCAATCCAGTTCTAGTCAAACTAAACCAACCAGCTCAAGTCAAACTAAACCAACCGGTTATTCTTCATTTGCTAGTAGTTCTTCATCTGCTTCCACAAGTGAAAGTTCAACATCAACAAAATCCCACAACCTGGCTAATATCTCGATCATGTCTCTTCCATTCTTGGTCATCTCTTTGGTTTTAGCTATTTAAGAAAACTGAGTACAAAATTTTTGTTTTTTATATATATTAGATTTTATTTTTTATGTTAGTATTATAAAGCGTCATATAACCCATTTGCTCTTTTATACTTGTTATGGTGATTAAATATTTCATCTTCAATAAAACTGGTATTATCCGTAATTTCCGTTATCGATACATTATTATTTGGTGCTTCAGTTGTTTTATCAAACTCTAGTAATCTTTGTTTAATAGTGTCTACAGATCCATTATGGACTAATTTCTTTGAGATCTTTGGCTTTGCAATTCTGTTCTTTTGGGGTTGTGCATTAGCCTGGGGTTTGTAAGATCCGTTGCTAACAGTAATCTCCCCGTCAGCATCATTTTCAATAATCTTTGCAAGAGGCAAAACACCTCTTGGTCTTCTTAAAAGTTTGTTTCCTACAAGATTTCCTATAAGAGTATCTTCATTGATAGGTTTCCAAGTTTCAAGCTCTTTCATCAATTTTTCCGGATCTATAGATGCTCTTCTTTCTGCACTAGATTTACTCCTGGAGGTTTTAGAAGTCTTTGAAGACACTTTTTTTGGTTCTGCAGAGGTGTTATCATTGTCTACATCATAATCAAAGATGCTGTTTGGAATTAGATCAGATTTTTTGTCTAAAATTTTGTTAAATCCATTTGGTAACGCAACTTCTTTTCCAAGTAATGCCATAATTGCCTGTTGGACATCTAAATTGCATTTACTGAGAAATTTCAAGGCTTGAAGAAACCCCAAATTTTTTAAAATTCCTAACTTTGTTTGATTGTCCAAACACAAGAAAAATTCTATTGATAAGCCATTTGCATTATTAACAACAGGACTGGCATCTATTACTATTGGATCAGAACTTTTATTCTCTTCAATTGCTTTAGGTATCTCAGCTGGCTTTTGTAACTCTGAAATTTTTGGTAAAACATTATTCAAAACATTGGTCATCATATCTTCAATATCCTCTTTTTCCATAACTTTTTTGTCGCTGTAGACTATACCAGGTTTATCATTTGGTGGTATAAAGGGAATCAAAATGCTGTCTCTTCTTTGTCTATTATAAACTTGTTCCATTGGCATCTCGTAAAAGCTATTTCTTCTCGAATACATTTCTTGACTTTGTTTTATACTGCCAAATTCATTATTAGGGGGATGATTATTATTATTGATCATTAAATACCCACTAGGATCTTTTGATGTGCTTTGATTTTCTTGATTTTGGTAAGTTTGATACGAATCATTGTTATAATAATTTTGTTGTGAAGCATGATTTGTTTCTTTATTGGACATGTTATAGCTGCGGATATCATCTCGTCCAGCATATTGATTATTGTTTTTGCTCTGAAAAGCATTATTTTTTCTAAAGTTATTTACAGTAGGGCTACTGCTTTGAGCTTGCTGCTTATTTCCATAACTGATATCTTCCTGATCAACTTCATACATATTTTCCTGTAAAGTTGATAACTTTTTTGGCTTTGGATGTTCAATTGGAGTGCTGGTATTAATATTTAAATCCGGAATTTGTGAATCCAAAATTTGGTTTTCAAAGTCATTATAAACCGATTCATAATTAGCAGTAGAAGGAAAAGTTGGCTTGTAGTCTTTATTTTTAGAATCCTTGAGTGTCACACCCTTCTCAACCAACATATTTATCATTGTTTCAAAAGAGAGATCATTGACAATACCAAACTGGGCCTTTTTTAACACAATTTCTTTATTTAAAGAGTCTTTAATGTTATATCTAAATGCAATTATAGGTGGTTTAATAATCATTCGTAGGGTATTTGGAGAAACAAATACTTGTCCTGTTGAGGTACTTTTTTGAAGCTTAACTTTGAGGTTCATTTGCATGTCAAGCTTATCAGCTTTGTTGTATATTTGAAAAATCAAGTCTGATTGCTCAATAGTAACTTTCATTTCATAAAAAACATTAGGGTTATTGTTTGATAAATGGTTCCATTCTTTTTTCTTTGTTTTAGCATCGTAGTATTCAATTGAAACTTTTGTGATGTCAAAGACAGTTGTGTTGTTCATATTCATGTGGGTTAGTTACTCATGGTGTTTTATAATAAAATAGTGGTATATTATTCAAATAAATAAATCTTAAGAAGAAGAAAACAAGAAAAATTTGTTGTTCTTAAATTATGGTGTTTTTTAGTTGATTAAATAAGGTATATTTCCTATTAAGGAATTATTACTTAAAAAAACAAAAAACTGTTTTGAAAAAAGCGGCTAATGTAAGGATCTACTATATCCTATTTGGGAAAATCATCAAGTCAAAAAAACAAAAAAAAATAAATGGAAAAAAATACAAAAAGTACAGATTACTTGAGTAATAAACATTGATAAATGACATAAATAAGAACCCGAATACATACACAGTAGCAGTATATTGGAACAGAAGAAGACCAGTTTATTGATATTAGGTTATAAGGCATATTAGTTGTTTTTCTCACTCACATAATGCTCAATCTGATTATAGGGTTGTGTAAGCAAATCAAGACATCTTTCAGTACAAATAGATCTGAAAGTGAGAGAATATCTCTCAGTAAACAAGCTTTTATGAATTTCTTTGGATTCATCAGTTCAGTTGTTATCATTAATTTGATTACTTAAACAAATGATTGATTTTAGTTAAGTAAACACTGTTTTACGTAATCAGTTCATATATAAAATCCACTGATTTCATTACTTTTTAGATAATTACAAGTTCAACCTTTTGTTTTTTTCCTGATAACAATCATGAGATCATGACTAAAAATTTCTATTTTTTTAAAATAGGAAACCACACTTGTTATATGTGAAGACAATTCATTTAACAAAAACAAGAACACCCCCGCCATATGAAATAAACTTCATTTAGATATTGTGATTTTGGCATATACGTAGATAATACGAAATGTCTTTTTCAAAACTAAACATTACGTTTTTTTTTTTTCTCTCAATTATGTTTTTTTTTTATATAACAAGAATGTATGAAATACTGTTTCATCATGTCTTTATATTAATTTATATTTTTTTCAAAAAAAAAAAGAAGACATATTTGTTGTATTGTTGCATTATTCTATATTTATGTATATTTTAAATTCTGTATTAATCTTATTGAAACATTCATATTCAATATATAGCACCCACAAGCTTTTAATCAAGTAATCAAGCTGCCACCTTTTTTATTTCCCCATAGTAATTTTTTTTTTTTGCTAATTGGAGACTGCCGGAAGAAAAAAAAAGTAGGAAAATAAATTCTCAATAACCAAATTTTCTCATTTCCACCTTTAACACTTCAGTAGATTACACAATTGTTAGTAAACTCCTTTATCAACAATACAAAACCAAAACCAATAAACTTTGTAATTTTAATACCACTATTTTCTATTTACACAAAAGTCTCGGTAAATGGAAACTCACAACAATTTAACATCTTCAGACATAAACCAACTGAAGAAGAAGCTTCTTAATAGATCAGCTTCTTTCAAAAAGAAATCTGAACATGAACAGTACAATCATAACAACGAATACACAGAAGATAGAGATCGTTCCAATAGCTTTGATGATGAAGATATTACAAACAATAACAATTCAGGACAAAAAACTGAGGAAACAGCTTCATCAAACAATATCAATATGAATCTTCAAGCTAGAGTCCTTGCCTTCCACGAGCAAAGACAAAATTTAAAGAAAACTTCCAGTGTAAAGAATCCTAATGATAATATAGTACCTAAAAATACCACCAATGAGGATTTCCATCAATTTAGCAAGTCAATTGCAAACAAGGAAAAAGAGAGAGCCCAAAATGGTAATGTGGAAGCTTTCATACCTGAGAAGAGGTTATCTGTAGGTAATTCAGCTCCTGGTACTCCTTCCATAGATGTTGTCAACAAACCTCTTCCTCCTTTACCAACTGATAAAAGAAGATCAAGTCTTTCAAAAGAAAATCCTGAACAACAAAGCCCAAACAAGATGTCAATTGCAACCAAAACAGCCAACCACAATAGTAAACTTATAGAAAAAAATTTTCAAAAAATGAGTCTTTTGCAAAACAGAAATAAAAACCTAAGTAGTTTGTTGCCAAAGAAAAAAGTTTTGGATGAAGAAACATCCAGTGTTAGCTCTATAGTAACAACTGATTCTGAACCTGATTTTGATTTAGAATCGGCCAAAAAAGGACCACTACCGTTTACCAATAATAACGTATCAGATAATTTTGATAAAGCGAGAAAGATGTCCACTTCACCTACTCAATCTAGATTCTTTAATAACAAACCTGCAAGTCCTTT
Organism: Hanseniaspora nectarophila; assembly: GCA_030573495.1. Lineage (NCBI taxonomy): Eukaryota > Fungi > Ascomycota > Saccharomycetes > Saccharomycodales > Saccharomycodaceae > Hanseniaspora > Hanseniaspora nectarophila. The sequence continues at coordinate 35,167 of JAJMDJ010000218.1, forward strand.
CAGAAATAGTTCCGTTGGAATGTCCAAAGAGGCTATGGAAAGGGAAATGAACCCAAAAAGAAAGGCGCCACCTGTACCTTCAAACTTCCAATTTCCAACATCTCCACCTCAACAAACCCCAACACCAGTGCCTAACAGATCTCAACAAAAGATTAAGATGGGGTTGAGTGCTAGAAGAGGATTGAAATTGGATATGGCCAGTATGCACAAACCAAATATGTCTACCTCATCAAACGCCTCCAATGACTTCAGTCTCAAATTGCCTGGCCATACAGCCAAGGCTTCTATTGATACAAATCATAGCACAGATTCAATTTCTTCTAATGAAAGCACCAGATCGGTTATAAAAAACAATACCAACTTATCTCACTTGTCTTCAAAAAGAAATAATAATAACCTACGGAACTCGGTGAACACAACTGGTTCAGATTCTTTGAACGGAAATAATAGTCTAGGTTCTCTTTCTGGAGTAGGATCAATATTTGGTAATTTCTCCAAGTACTTGAACATCAAGAATGGTTCTTTGAATTTTGCAGGCAAGTTGTCTTTATCTTCCGAAGGTATCAATTTCTCCAATGGATCTTCCTTTTCAATTACACTTGAAGAATTGGAGTATATCTGTGAATTGGGCAGTGGTAATTACGGAAATGTATCTAAAGTCTTACACAAGCCAACTCAAATTATCATGGCAATGAAAGAAGTTAGACTAGAATTAGATGAGAGCAAGTTCCGGCAAATTTTGATGGAATTAGATGTTTTACATAAATGTAGTAGTGCATACATTGTTGATTTCTACGGTGCCTTTTTTCTTGAAGGTGCTGTCTACATGTGTATGGAATGCATGGATGGAGGATCTTTGGACAAGTTGTACACAGGAAAGGGTGCATGTGATGAAAAGGGTGATCCTTTAGGTGTTCCCGAACCTATTTTGGCCAAGATAGCCATAGCTGTAATTTCTGGTTTGAAGGTATTAAAGGATGATCACAATATTATCCACAGAGATGTTAAGCCAACTAATATTTTGTGGTCTGCCAAGGAAGGAACCATCAAGCTTTGTGATTTCGGTGTTTCAGGTAACTTGGTTGCATCTTTGGCCAAGACCAACATTGGTTGTCAATCTTACATGGCTCCAGAAAGAATCAAATCTTTCAATCCAGATGCTGCCACATACTCTGTTCACAGTGATGTTTGGTCTTTGGGGTTGACATTGCTGGAAGTTGCCTTGGGTACATACCCATACCCGCCAGAAACTTTTGACAATATCTTTTCCCAATTGAGTGCCATTGTTGATGGTAAACCACCTTCTTTACCTAAAGGTAAGTTCTCTCCATTAGCACAAGATTTCATTAATTGTTGCTTAGAAAAGGTACCAACAAAGAGACCAGTTTACAAGGAACTTTTGGAGCATCCATGGTTGAAGAAGTACGAAAAAGAAGACATTGATATGTCTGGATTCTTTACTGAGAGATTGAACAAGATTGAAGAATACGATACCAAAAATAACAAACGTGAACCTGAACAAAGCCATCCCAGTGGTGAAGCCAATAGCTTGATAAACAGCACGATGAGTAGCGAGTCCAATAGCATTCCACCTCTACACAGAGGCGGTTTAAAAAGCAATTGATACTATATATCTGTCCCAGAAAATAGACCATACAACTTAAGCGATAGAAATTTACAACAACTTATGGCTTTTTTCTATAATAATTAACTAATTAATAATGTATTAACTTTTTAAAAATCTCTTGATTATAGTCTGAAAAGTGTCTTTTTTTTTTTTTTTTGTTGTTTTTTTTAAGCCCCTTTTTAGACACAATTTTTTTTTACTTTGTTGAAAAATTCCATATGATGAGCTTATAAATATGAAATTTAGACACATGGGTTAAAATCCCTTTTGTTAATTTTTTTTTTTTTTGTTTTCAAATTTCTTTTTTTTTTTGTTGAAGTGTGACAACATCAGAAAAAACCCATAGCAAATAGAGACTCCATACAGACACAAGATCCTTATTTAAAAGCTGGTTTTTTAAAAAGCATTACATCATAATGGAAAACAACCTTAATAAGCTGAAGAAGATTCGATCTTCTATACACATAAAGTCTAGTAATCGTGATGCCGATAAACCTATTTTAAAATTTTCTACTGGACAATTCAAACAACATAGATCTACTGGTCATGCTATAAGAGATTTAATTTCTAGCGGAGGTGATTATTTAGCACCAATCTTCAAGCTGATATTCCCTAACTTCATTGCTGTTCATTATGCATACATTATATTTGCAACCTTGTTGTGTTCTCTTATGATGTTGCCGATAACAAAGGAATCAAATGGTAAATACATAGATACCTTACTTCTTTCAGCAGCCGCAACATCTCAAGGTGGATTGAATACTGTAAACTTGAATACATTGACTATATGGCAACAATTCTGTTTGTTCATGACCTGTTTCTTCACCACCCCTATCTTCATTCATTCCGCATTGGCCTTTGTTAGATTGTATTGGTTTGAAAGATACTTTGATGGTATCAGAGATTGGTCCAAGAGAAATTTCAAAACAAGAAGAACTAGAACTCTTGTTCAAAGAAATATGTTAACAGGAAACACACAAACAATGACTGCCTTTGGAAAAAGCCCTATACTTTCCAAGACTTTGAGTAGAAGAAGAACCGATAGACTGATGACCAATTATATCTCACCTGATGTAAGAACAAAGAGCAGAACATCTATGGGCTCAAATGCAAGAACTAGAACCAACAGAAATGATAAAGGGTCCAGAACACATACGAGATTGACCATAGATTATGCTAAACCACCCAAGAAAACCGAAGTTACCTTTGGTGGACCAGATATTAACATCCAAAAGAGACAGCAAAAACAAAACGGTGATAATGGTGTACCAGAGTTAAAACCTTCATTCAACATAGACAACAATAGCCAAAATTACAATGCCGAAAAGTCCTTAGCCATAGATCCATTATCTAGTTCTAGCGATCCTGTTAAAGAATCAGATAACCCAGTTGGTGAAGATTTCCAAAGTAGATTATTCAGAGGTGAGGCTATTTATAGAGATGAGGATGATGCTATTGATGACGAAATTGATACTGCTGACAACCATGCAAGAAAATTTCAAGGCCTCTCAGCTGTTGATGATGGTGCTGATGAAATGCCAATCGACAGAGAAGAAGATTTGGATGAAAGGTCACCAATCGATGATGAGCCTGGTCTTTTGAATCAACAAAAATCTTCAAACACAACTGATCTAGAAAATGTATCAGATGCTAAAAAATCTGAAGCTGAAGAACCACAGCTTCACTTTGATTTACCAAATAAGCAACAAAGGGCTTCCAACAAAACAAGCATTGGCAATAAACAAAACTCTAGTAAAAGAGGTAGTTTGTATAAGGTAATATCTGCTGGTGGAACTGATCTTAAGAACAAACTTCAAAACCTGAAAAACAGAGGTGCTAACAATGATTATGAAATGGCCAACATGTCTAATCCTGAAGATGGACCAAAAATGGAGGACTTCATCAACACAGATAATTACACTGCCGAGGAATTAGAAGCATTAATTCACGATCCAAAATTCCAAGACCAAATTTATAAATCATGGAAAAAACAAAATACTGCAAATGCATCATCTGGAATTAGACCAAACCTCAAGACTATTGGAAGAGCACATACATTCCTGTCTTTGTCTAGAATAAATACAGGCAATGTAAAGACCAACACTAGAAACCAAGCACCTGAATTGAAACGCAGAGAATCCATGACTTCAAAGGGTTCTGAACTGAGTCAAGTCATTCCACACGCTAATGAAGACTTTGTAGATGATGGAATGGATTGGGAAAACGGTAAAGTTGGCAAGACTGTTGGTGGACCAGTAGGACCAATACATGAAAATCACACTACTCATCACATGAGTGAAACTGATTCATTTGATTCTGAAGAGCTTTCTCACGATGGAGACAGTTACGATTCTGAAGATTACAACGATGATGATATCGATCTTGATTACGATTACAACAATGATGAAAGTGATAATTCACACTTTGAGATTGTTCCTACAAATAATGTCAAGATTGGTAGAAACTCTAAGTTTGTGGGTTTAACTGATAAACAAAAGGAGGAATTGGGTGGTGTTGAATACAGAGCCTTAAAGTTGTTATGTAAGTACCTAAGTGCTTATTACTTTGGATTCACTGGTCTTGCCATGTTATTGCATACTGCTTGGATTTGTGCCAAAAAATCAAAGCCTTTGGATAGCTACCATGGTAACAGTTGGGCAATAAAATCCGCTCAAGAGGATCTAAAGAGTTTTGATGTCAATAAGATATGGTGGGGGATTTTCACCTCAGCCTCAACCTTCAATGATATGGGGCTGGCTTTAACCCCAAACTCCATGATAAGTTTCTGTAAAAGTACTTATATCTTGATATGGGGTATCTTCTTCATTATCATTGGTAATACAGGTTTCCCAATATTTTTGAGATTTATTATTTGGATAGGTAGTAAGGCAAGTCAGCCTCTATCTCAAAGAAGAGAATCATTACAGTTTTTGTTGGACCATCCAAGAAGATGCTTCACCTTATTGTTCCCAAGTGGACCAACATGGTGGTTGTTTTTTATCTTGATAGTTTTGAACGTCTTTGATTGGGCTATGTTTATTATCTTGGATTATAACTCCACCAATTTGAAGACTGCTCTTGGTGAAGGTTGGTTTAGAGTATTGAATGGTCTGTACCAATCTGTATCTACTAGAACAGCTGGATTTGCTACAACCAACATTTCACTTTTGTCTCCTGCTGTGCAAGTATCATATATGCTTATGATGTATGTTTCTGTTATGCCATTAGCTATTTCCATCAGAAGAACTAATGTTTATGAAGAACAATCCTTGGGTATTTTCCATGATTCCAGTAAATTGAAAAGAGAATTGAAAAATCCTCAAACAGGAAGAACTGCCACTAAAAAAGACGAGGAAGAATCTTTGGTTGGTAATAATGGCGTGGATGAAACAACTATTGAAAACCATGCCCCTTCATTTATCGGAACCCATTTAAGAAGACAATTGTCTTTCGATTTGTGGTTCCTGTTCTTGGGGTTGTTTATTATTTGTATTTGTGAATCCAAGAGAATCCAAGATGTTAACGATCCTAGTTTCACCATTTGGACAATTTTATTCGAGATTGTTAGTGCTTATGGTACTGTTGGGTTGTCATTAGGTTACCCAAATACCGATACAAGTTTCTGTGCCCAATTCACAACATTAAGTAAGTTCATTGTGGTTTTACTGTTATTAAGAGGTAAGCACAGAGGGTTGCCAAACTCCTTGGATAGAGCCATTATGTTGCCAAGTGACCACTTACAACAACTTGACAACAAGAACTTCAAGTTGGTGAATGATAACGGTGATGAGGAAGAAGAGTATGAGGAAATAGAAGAGTACCGTGGATCAGCTAGCGAGCCACATAACCAATACGACGAAGAAGATCTTGGTGGAGACAACAGTCTAAGCAAAACACGTAGTAGAATGCAAAGTGTTGTTGAAAGAGATCCAGTTTTGAATTATTTCAACAAGAGAAAAGATCAAGCAAAGCACTTTGTTCAAGAAACCAAAAATGCTGTTTTACACCATGAATAATGTATGTATTCTTTTTTTTTTTAACGCGTATTGCCATTACGTTTTATTTTTTTTCACGCGTTTTTAAAATTTTAAAATAACTCCAACGGAAATATTAAAATTCTGCAATGAACCGTATATTTGAATTAATAAAACAAAGAAATAAATTTTTATGTTTTGAAATTCCCCAAAAACAAATTAGGTTTCAATTGTGTTTGCATTATATGTCAAATGTCATCATTTTGTTTTTTTTTGGGAATACATCCATGTATGTGTTAACGTCTGAATAAGTATCACTTTTATAAATAGTATTAACACCAAAGAAGCCCTGGCTTCTTGAACTTTTCTTTTTTTTTTTGCTTCCTCAAAGCTCTTTCCCTTTTGGGCAATAGGACACACTTCTGTCATATTTGTCCTTTTTTCCCTCACTTCTCTTTTGGTGTTTGAATATTTACTTATGCGCTATTTTCTAAGAGTTTCCAAGAGGAAAAGAATGGTTAAAGTGGAAAAAGACGTAATATTACCCATCCATGTAAAAAAAAAAAAATTATTCAATGATGATAACATAGGAGTATATAAGCACCACCACCCATCTCATCTGAAATTATTCACTTTTTAATTTTCTTATTTTTACCATTCTAAAGTAAAATTGCTAAGAAAAACTATGTTTTAACTGTTTTAATGCCTTGCTATGTAGGTACACTTTGTATTTCTTGTATAATTCTTATAATATTCGTAATCTTATCAATATAAACCCAAGAAACACTTGAATCATCATTCTTATTCTTAAAAAAAAAAAAAAAAGAAAATTAATCACCCTTTTCTCCTTAGATTTTTTTTTTTACCCTCCAAATCTTTTTAAAATAATTCTTTCATATTCCAATTATTGTTAAATTTTGAATCATAAACACAATCAGTTTAGTATCAAAATAAATTTAAAAAAAAAACAAAGCTTAAATACATTCTTATCCCCCTAAAATAATCTATTTAGCTTAAAAAAACAATATTCATATTTCCATATTTTTGAAAGATTATATCCTTATCTGTACAAAACAAAACTAATAATATAAATACCCCCCCCAAAATACATTATGTCTGTTTCTACTGTTAATCAAGTAATTCCCCCAATTACTCCTCCTCATCCTCAAGACAAGTTGATGTCTTTGGAAACCAAAGATGGTATTGTCTTACAAGGTTACTCCTTCGGTGCTGAAGATACTTCCTCTTCCGGTGAATTGGTTTTCCAAACCGGTATGGTTGGTTACCCAGAATCCATCACTGATCCTTCTTACGAAGGTCAAATCTTAGTCATCACCTACCCATTAGTTGGTAACTACGGTGTTCCTGACAGAAAGAAATTGTTAGATGAATTCAACTTACCAAAGTTCTTTGAATCTTCCAAGATCCACGTCAAGGGTTTAGTTGTTGCTCACTACACCGAAGAATACTCCCATTACTTGGCTTCTTCTTCTTTAGGCCAATGGTTAAAGGAAGAAGGTATTCCAGCCATCTACGGTGTTGATACCAGAATGGTCACCAAGATGTTAAGTACCAACGGTTCCACCTTAGGTAGATTATCTTGTTTAAAAAACCCAACTGATTCATCCGTTGAAATCGCTCAATACCCTGAAGATTTCAATGTTGCTGAATGGGACGATCCAAACGTCAAGGATTTAGTCTCTATTGTTTCTGTCAAGGAACCAGTTACTTACACCGTTCCAGCTGAATACGAAGCTGCTATCAACCCAAAGACTGGTAAGCCATGTAGAGTTGTTTGTGTTGATGTTGGTATGAAGTACAACCAAATCAGATGTTTCTTGAAAAGAGGTGTTGAAATCACTGTTGTTCCTCACAACCAACCAAACTTAGTTGCCTTAGTCAAGGAATTCGATGGTTTATTCATTTCCAATGGTCCAGGTGATCCATCCAACTTGCCTGAATTATCCTCTCAATTAGAACAATTGATGAATTCTGACTTCGGTGCTGAATTCCCAATCTTTGGTATTTGTTTAGGTCATCAAGTCTTAGCTAGAGCCACTGGTGCCTCCACCATCAAGTTGAAATTCGGTAACAGAGGTCACAATATCCCATGTACTTCTGAAGTTTCCGGTAGATGTTACATCACCTCCCAAAATCATGGTTTCGCCGTTGATCCAGAAACCTTGAAGTTAGAACAAGGTTGGAAGCCTCTTTTCACCAATGCCAACGATGGTTCTAATGAAGGTATTTACAACACCGAAAAGCCATGGTTCTCTGTCCAATTCCACCCTGAATCCACCCCAGGTCCAAGAGATACCGAATTCTTATTCGATGTTTTCATCCAAGCTATCCAATCTGGTAAGGTTGCCTTCCCAGGTGGTTTGAAGGCTGAAAACGACTTATTGCATCCAAGAGTTGAACCAAAGAAGGTTTTGGTTTTAGGTTCCGGTGGTTTATCCATTGGTCAAGCCGGTGAATTCGATTACTCTGGTTCCCAAGCCATCAAGGCCTTGAAGGAAGAAGGTATTTACACCATCTTAATTAACCCAAATATTGCCACTATTCAAACTTCTGCTGGTTTAGCTGATAAGGTTTACTTCGTTCCAGTTAACCCAGAATTCGTTAGAAAGGTTATCTTACACGAAAGACCAGATGCCATTTACTGCACCTTCGGTGGTCAAACTGCCTTATCTGTTGGTATTGCTTTAAAGGATGAATTCGAATCTTTAGGTGTTAAGGTTTTGGGTACTCCAATTGATACTGTTATCTTAACCGAAGACAGAGAATTATTCGCCAATGCTATGGAAGAAATCGGTGAAAAGTGTGCTCAATCCGAAGCTTGTGTTACTGTTGATGAAGCTATTGCTGCTGTTAAGACCATTGGTTTCCCAGTTATTGTCAGAGCTGCCTTTGCCTTAGGTGGTTTAGGTTCTGGTTTCGCTAACAACATGGAAGAATTAGTCGACCTATGTAAGGTTGCCTTTGCTTCTTCTCCTCAAGTCTTAGTTGAAAAGTCCATGAAGGGTTGGAAAGAAGTTGAATACGAAGTTGTCAGAGATGCCTTTGATAACTGTATTACTGTTTGTAACATGGAAAACTTCGATCCATTAGGTATCCACACTGGTGATTCTATTGTTGTTGCTCCTTCTCAAACCTTATCTGATGAAGATTACAACATGTTAAGAACTACTGCCGTTAATGTTATCAGACATTTAGGTGTTGTTGGTGAATGTAACATTCAATATGCCTTAAACCCATTCTCCAAGGAATACTGTATCATTGAAGTCAATGCCAGATTATCCAGATCTTCTGCTTTAGCTTCCAAGGCTACCGGTTACCCATTAGCCTTTATTGCTGCTAAGTTAGGTTTAAACATTCCATTACATGAAATCAAGAACTCCGTTACCAAGTCTACTTCTTCTTGTTTCGAACCTTCTCTAGATTACTGTGTTGTTAAAATGCCAAGATGGGATTTAAAGAAGTTCAACAGAGTTTCTACTTTATTATCTTCTTCTATGAAATCCGTTGGTGAAGTTATGTCCATTGGTAGAACCTTTGAAGAATCCATGCAAAAGGCTATTAGATCCACTGAATATGCTAACTTAGGTTTCAACAGTGTTGATCACATCTCCACCTTGGAAACCGCTGAAGATATTGACAGAGAATTACAAAACCCAAGTGACTTGAGAATCTTTGCTATTGCCAATGCCTTCGCCAAGTTAGGCTACTCCGTTGACAAGGTTTGGAAATTAACCAACATTGATAAGTGGTTCTTAAACAAGTTATACAGCTTATACACCTTCTCCAAGAACATCACTGAAAAGTATGTTACTCAAGACAAATTACCAGCTTTAGTTTTGAAGCAAGCCAAACAATTAGGTTTCGATGATAGACAAATTGCTAAGTTCTTAAACTCTAATGAAGTTGCTATTAGAAGATTAAGAAAGGAATACGGTATTACTCCATTCGTCAAGCAAATTGATACTGTTGCTGCTGAATTCCCAGCCTTCACTAACTACTTATACTTGACTTACAACGCTTCTGCTCATGATGTTGACTTCAAGGATAAGGGTGTTATGGTATTAGGTTCAGGTGTTTACAGAATCGGTTCTTCGGTTGAATTCGATTGGTGTGCTGTTACTGCCGTTAGAACTTTGAGAGCTAACAACATCAAGACAATCATGGTTAACTTCAACCCAGAAACTGTTTCTACTGATTACGATGAAGCTGATAGATTATACTTCGAAACCATCAACTTGGAAAGAATCTTGGATATCTACGAAATCGAATCTTCTTCAGGTGTTGTTGTTTCTATGGGTGGTCAAACTGCTAACAACATTGTTATGTCCTTACACAGAGAAAAGGTTAAGATCTTGGGTACTCATCCAGAAATGATTGATTCTGCTGAAAACAGATTCAAGTTCTCCAGAATGTTGGATCAAATCGATGTTGATCAACCTGCTTGGAAGGAATTAACTTCCATGGATGAAGCCGAAGACTTTGCTGATAAGGTTGGTTACCCAGTCTTAGTTAGACCATCTTATGTCTTATCCGGTGCTGCTATGAACACTGTTTACTCCAAGAACGATTTAGAATCTTACTTGAACCAAGCTGTTGAAGTTTCTAGAGATTACCCAGTTGTTATTACCAAGTACATTGAAGATGCCAAGGAAATCGAAATGGATGCTGTTGCCGTCAATGGTGAATTAGTTATGCACGTTGTTTCCGAACATGTTGAAAATGCCGGTGTTCACTCTGGTGATGCTACTTTGATTGTTCCACCTCAAGATTTAGCTAAGGAAACCGTTGACAGAATTGTTACTGCTACTGCCAAGATCGGTAAGGCCTTGAACATTACTGGTCCATACAACATTCAATTCATTGCCAAGAACAACGAAATCAAGGTTATTGAATGTAACGTCAGAGCTTCTAGATCTTTCCCATTCATCTCCAAGGTTGTTGGTGTTAACTTGATTGAAATGGCCACCAAGGCTATTGTTGGTTTACCAGTTACTCCTTACCCAACTGAAAAGCTACCAGATGACTATGTTGCTATTAAGGTTCCTCAATTCTCTTTCCCAAGATTAGCCGGTGCTGATCCTGTCTTAGGTGTTGAAATGGCCTCTACTGGTGAAGTCGCTGCCTTTGGTCGTTCCAAGTATGAAGCTTACTTGAAGTCTTTGATGGCTACTGGTTTCAAGATTCCAAAGAAGAACATCTTATTCTCCATTGGTTCTTACAAGGAAAAGCAAGAAATCTTACCAAGTATCAAGAAGCTTTACGCTTTAGGTTACAAGTTATTCGCTACTTCTGGTACTGCTGATTTCATTTCTCAACACGGTATCCCAGTTCAATACTTGGAAGTCTTATCCGAAAATGACTCTGCTGATAATGAATACTCTTTAACTCAACATTTAGCTCAAAACAAGATTGACTTATACATTAACTTGCCATCTGCTAACAGATACAGAAGACCAGCTTCTTACATTTCTAAGGGTTACCAAACCAGAAGAATGGCTGTTGACTACTCTGTTCCATTGATCACCAATGTTAAGTGTGCTAAGTTATTAGTTGAAGCCTTATCTAGAAAGTTAACTTTAGACGTTTCCGAAAGAGATTGTCAAACTTCTCACAGAACTGTTACCATTCCTGGTTTAGTCAATGTTTCCACATACTCTCCAAATGTTACTCATGTTGTTAACGGTCCTTCTGAAATCTCTGAAGTTTCTAGAGTCTCTGCTGAATCTGGTTTCACCTTCTCTCAAATCTTACCAATCTCAACCACTGGTCCTATCTTGACCGATGCTGTTAACTTGAAGGCTGCTGAATCTATTGTTTCCAAGTCTTCTTACACTGACTTTGCTTTCACTGTTGCTGCTACCAGATTCAATGTCGATGAAGTTGAAGATGTTGAAAACTATGTCAATGCGTTGTACTTACCATCTAGAGAGTTAGGCAACAAGGTTTCCTTATTTGCTGAACACTTAAAGAACTGGCCTCAAGATAAGCCAGTCATTACCGATGCTAAGAACTCCAACTTGGCCTCTGTTATTTTGTTAGCTTCTTTACAAAACAGATCTATTCACATTACTGGTGTTTCCAATGAAGAAGATTTGGCTTTGATCAAGACTGTTAAGGAAAAGCACTCTAACGTTACTTGTGATGTTAACATTCATTCCTTATTTGTTTCTCAAGAAGATTTCCCAGAAGCTGTTTTCTTACCAACTGCTGAAGAACAAGCTTACTTATGGAAGAACTTAGCTTCTATCGATGTTTTCTCCATTGGTTCTTTACCAAGTTTAGTTGCTTCCATCAGTGGTAACAAGGCCGTTACTGGTTCTGGTATCAAGGATGCTTTACCATTGTTATTGACTGCTGTCAATGAAGGTAAGTTAACCATTGAAGATATTGTTACCAAGATGCATGATAACCCATGTGCTATCTTCAAGATTCCTGAACAAAAGGCCTTTGTTGAAATTGATTTAGATTTCGCCTTCAGAGCTGTTAAGAGATGGTCTCCATACACCAAGGGTGGTTTAACCGGTGGTGTTGAAAGAGTTATCATCAATGATGAAACTATTGTCTTGAGTGGTGATTTAGTTGCTCCTGAAGCTACTGGTAAGAACATTGTTATGAATGATATCACTGGTAGTGCTTCAACATCTTCTTTAACTGCTGCTAATGTTAACTCCATTGCTTCTCAACCAGTTACTGTTGATGCTTCTGTTTCTCAAACTCCAAGAAGAAGATTCTCTTTCTCCACTGAAAGAAGATTATCTACTATTTCTATCAATGAAGAAGCTATTGAAGATTCTCAACCATCCTTTGAACAAAGAATGATGTCTTCTAGACCACCAAGAGAATTATCTGCTCCAGGTGCCATTCAAACTTTGATGAGAGAAAACAATCCATTCTTACACAGACACATTTTATCTGTTAACCAATTCAAGAGATCTGACTTCCACGCCTTATTCGCTGTTGCTCAAGAATTAAGATCTTTAGTTCAAAGAGATGGTGTTTTGGACTTAATGAAGGGTAAATTGATCACTACTATCTTCTATGAACCTTCTACCAGAACTTCTTCTTCTTTCATTGCTGCTATGGAAAGATTAGGTGGTAGAACTGTTAACATCAACACTTCTTCCTCTTCTGTCAAGAAGGGTGAAACCTTGCAAGATACCATCAGAACTTTAGGTTGTTACTCTGATGCTATTGTCTTAAGACATCCAGATGAAATGTCTGCTCACATTGCCGGTAAGTTCTCTCCTGTTCCAATCATCAACGGTGGTAATGGTTCTAGAGAACACCCAACCCAAGCCTTCTTAGATTTATTCACTATCAGAGAAGAATTAGGTACAGTAAACGGTATTACTGTTACCTTCATGGGTGATTTGAAGTTCGGTAGACCTGTTCACTCCTTATGTAGATTATTGAAGCACTACAAGGTCAGAATCAATTTAGTTTCTCCAGAAGCTTTACAATTACCAAAGGCTTTGAAGAAGGAATTATCCGATGCTGGCTTACTAGGTTTAGAATCTACTACCTTAACTGATGAAATCTTATCTAAGACTGATGTACTATACTGTACTAGAGTTCAACAAGAAAGATTTGAAAACCCAGAAGAATATGAAAATTTGAGAGACACTTATGTTGTTGACAACAAGTTACTAGCCAATGCTAAGTCTAACATGATTGTCATGCATCCATTACCAAGAGTCACTGAAATCAAGGAAGAAGTTGACTATGATCACAGAGCTGCTTACTTCAGACAAATGAGATACGGATTATTCGTTAGAATGGCCTTATTGGCCATGGTTATGGGTTTAGATAATTAAAAAAAGTGATTTGATGCTACAAAGCAGAGTGGGGGCTTTGCTGTAGCGAGTTTCATAAAAATAAATTAAAAAATCCATATCTACATGAATATGAAAATTACTGTTATTGTATATAGAATTATAAAATATTATAAAACAATTAAGAAAATAATTTTTTTTTTTGAAATATTATTTGAAGATTATATTCGTTTAATCAATACCCTTTCTCTTTTTTTGTATGTTTCACCATTATATGTTTCAGAAATAAAAGTTCTTGATTGTTGCTTGGTAAACCAGTTATTGTATCCCATTGATCAATAGTAATATTAAGACATTTATCTTTCAGGAATTTGATGAGTGTTTTTTCAACTCTTAGAAGAGCTTGGGGCATTTTTAAAGTTTTGTAAACTTGTGCAAAAGTATGAACATCGTGTCTCAGCAAATAAACTACCAAGTTTTCAAAGCCTATCTCGTTTTGACAAATCTCATTTATGTATATTGACAAATCTTTACTTACTTTAATACCATTCAAGTATTCTTTCAAAACATGCTTCTTCTCCTTAATATTGTGCTTGATTAATAAGTCAACAAAGTAAGAGTATGAACTTTTGTTGAAAGGAAGATCAATGTCATTGAAAATTCTTTTCAACTGAATGGTCACGCCTTCCCCACCAAGTGCTCTAATTTCATTGATTAATTCAACAAAGTCGTTGAAGTTACACTCAACAAAGAAAGCCTTGATTGTTTCAACAACAGTAGTGGTCATCACTAATAAGTTTTTTGTCATTATAATGTAATTTTTCCAAACTTCGATACACTTTTCAGAAAAGCTCATCCCACATATAGTTTCACCGTCCTTTTGCTTAAAATATGATGGATTGCTGATCCATCTAAGAATAATAGACTTTATAAATGCAAATATTTTAATCTTCAATCCTGTACTTATCATGGAATCTTTACTTATTTTAATTGATGAAATAGAGTAGTAAAAGTCTATTGGAGATATTTCATCACCACTCTTCTTGAAAAAAGTTCTATACCCTTTGTAATCCAAGACTTCATTATTTAAGATCGATTGTGCTTTTTCAATAACTTTGGAATAAGTTTTTACAGAATCACATACTTTGAAAAACATAAACAATTTACCGTAGATATTAGTCTTGATAAACTGAGGACTTACAAATGGATCATCTAATACCGTTTTCATACAAAATTGATAAATTAACGAAACAGTGTCATCAACTTCAATGGAATTTTTCAATATTTCTTTGATTGGTTCAATCATTTCCGATTTATTTCTAAAATACAACTTGCTGATGAAATCTACAAAGAGCTGTATAGAATACTTGTTGATTAATTTTTCTCCTAAAAGGTTCCATTCAAGGTTATAAAAAGAGTCCCACAGCTGATGTGGTATGTTTTTATAAAAACCTTTAACCCATTCGTTAGATATAGAAAGTCTCATGATATTGTGCAATTTTAAACATTGATCAAATGCATCTTTTAATATTTCATTTCGTATACTTGGTTTTTTGTAATAACTTATCAGTTGTTTCTTCTCAAGTTCCTTAGTGTTTAGCAACTTCAAAAAGTCATCTATTAATATAATAAAATTGTTGACATGCAAGCAAAACAGCACAGAACACATGTTAATTTTTTGCAACCTTTGACTAAAGTTTTCCTGTTTCCCATTATATTTAGGTTTTAACATGTAGACAACTTCTGCGTTTAAGGTCGAGTCTTCAACAAAAAATTTACTATACTTTAATAATATCCTAAACAGTAATAAAGTTGCATTGTTTTTTGTAAATTTCAAATTAATTCTGTAGTCTGACCTTAATGAAAATATAAAATTTTCATCAAATGCATATTCTGTAGGAGATTGGTTATAGATATTTGAGCTAAAAATCTCTAAACATTTCATTAATTCATGCTTAGTGACGTTATCTTCTTCATAGCTTAAAAAACAACTACCTAAAAATACTTTTTTGACATCTAAATCATCAATGCATTCAACCATATCCAAACAAGTTTCGATATTAACAATGACTCTGAGGTCTTTAAAAAGCGTGGGATATGAATATTTCATGAAAGAAGGACCCTTGTTATTATAATATTGAACAATCTTTTTGTATTCTTTTGGATAACTGGCCAGTGTTTTAATTAAAATATGTTTAGTAAATGCATCGTAGTATTCTGTGGCATCATTATAACAACTCTGCAATTTGAACAAATTGTTCAAAGAACGTACAATAAAGTTACTCATTTTAGATATACTCTCTTTCTTAGAGAGATCCAAATAAGTATTGTTAATCAAAGAGTGAAACCCCAAAAGTGGGATGCATACTGTTTTGTAAAACACAGAGGTCATTTGTTCACTTGTTTTCTTATTTCCTAGGGACACTAATACTGGTCTTGCCTCAATAGCAACTTGTTCAAAGAATTGCATAACAAGTGTAATGTTTATATTTGGGGACGTATAAAGGTAATCCAAAAATGGAGTATAGTCTTGGTTGTCAAGTACTGACATCAAAGATAACTTTAGACTACCAAGTTGTTCCAATGTGATTTTAAAGTCAGTAGTAGCAATGTCGATATGTTCTTCATTGTCAGAGCCCATTAATCTTTTGTAAATGTTCGATGATTGCAACTTAGATTGTGATGTTCGTTTGCCTATGTCTTTATGACGCTTTAAAAAATATGAGGAGATGTCATCTGCGACTAAACCATCTTTTTTAATTTCTATCACGCTTTCATCTACATTTACCTCAATATCATCAAGGTCAATATAATTCTCGTAATTAGCTGCATCAACCTCCAGATGTGCCTGGAAAAAGTTATCCATTGTGTTAATGTTTTTCTTTCTTTGTCTTCTATTAGGTTTTATGTTGTCCTCATCAATATTCTTATTGGCAACGCCTTTATTTATCATCTTTCTAACTCTAGTAGGTTGTTTCAACACCTTTGACAACATCTCCTTATTCGTAGGTTGTTTATTTGTTATTGTTACATTTTTCTTAAAATCCTTTAAGAAATCATCGAGTCCATCATCACTGTCGCTAGATGAAAAGGCTTTACTATCAATATTAGAATTATGTCTCTTTTCCACATTGACCTTTCTTACTTTTTTCAAACTACCCCATGGATTTCTTTTATTGACTTTCACTTCATTTTCCTTATATTGTTTTGATTTTTTCTTGGGATTGTTCATTGTACTTATCCCTCTTTTATTGTTTGGAAGTATCCGCTCTCCCTTTATGTTTTCCGCAATTTCAATATAATCGTCTGAATCCGATGATAGTTCAATAAGTTCCGAATCATCGCTATCTTCAAAAACAGATATGTTTTTAGAAACCTTGGCATTAGAATTATTTCTTCCAGTTGTGTCATTAATAGAGTTGAAGAAATCTAAGTCGTTATTGTCGAATGAATCTTCATATTGATAAACTTGTGATTCTTCAATCGATTTACTTGAGTAAATGCTATCTTGATCTTCAAACTCATCTCCATGGTCAGATTGTTCATATCTTGCATCAGCCATTTTGGCAGTAATTTTCTCATAGTTTAACCTATCCAGCTCATAAATATGTAACTGATTAAGATTTCTCTTCCTCAGCAAATGACCTCCAATAATACCTTTATCTTGAGATGTCACATCCTTTGTATAATGATCAGCTAAGTAGTGTAAGTATTCATCATTATTTTCATCAACATTTGTATTAGTTATATTTTCAGGTAGCGGAGTCTTATTACCCTTGTCGCCTATTTCGGGTTCATCCTGGGAATCTCCAATAAATACATCATCTTCTTCATCGTGTCTTTTATCCAGTAAAATATTTCGCAGTTTCTGTATTGAATGGGGTTTCTTTGACTTGTTCAACAAGAGTGATCTCATTTTTGTTTCATATTCCTTTGATACTATAGTTTTAGTTTTGTTAGTGTAATCTTGTGGCAATACCACATGCTGAGAATCCTCTATGTATTCATCATGTGAAGAACTTTCATTCATCCCAGATGGTAACTTGGTGTGTGGTTGATGATCTCATGATGCAAAACGCGTTAAGTGGAATTTGCTAGAAAAATTATTTGAACAAAAACATTAGATGATTTTTACGAAAGCAGTTCACGTGTTTCTTCACAAAAAAAAAAAGAAAAAAGAATGTGATAAAGTATATGTGTAGTTTTGAAATATATCTCAAGATGTTAGTTTAGACCGCAGCACACTGTATTTTTAAGTATCTTTATAATCAACTTCTTTATTATCAAATTATTATATTGTAGAGATAATTTATAACTGCTAATTGGTGTATATTGGAGATATTCTATCAAATAGTTTTTCGGATATATTAAAAAGATTACTCTTTCTTTTTTTTTTTCTAGCAAAATTTCAAAAATTATAATGGACAGCTTTCAATATCAGAAACCAAACACTATAAGATCAATACCCCAACAATGATGCTGAGATATACTCCTAGAGTAAATAGAAAGCTGCATTTTTCTGTTTCCAAAATCATTGCGAACTATACCGATGAATTGGAATCATTAATCACTACAAAGCCAAAATCAGAAACTTCTAAAGAGAAACCAAAAACATCAAATTTAAACACTAATACTGAAGATAGCTTGAAAAAACTCTTTGACAGCTTCTCTCAAAAGAATAGAAAATACCCGCAAGCTGGGTTCCGTCCAATGTTAAGAAAGTCAGCACCTACAAACTCTAACCCTTCAAAAAGTTCTTTAGCGAAACCAGTCACACCTAAGCCTATTGATCCAAAGAAAACTATTCTATTCGATAAAATTCCTAAAGACATGGAAAGTATAGTTTCATTTTTAGCAGAAAAGTTGCCAAAAAATGTTCTCGTACGTAACCCTAAAAATTCAAGTTTGTCTAATTTCATGACCAAATATGAAGCTATCAACTTTGTAAACTGGAATGAAGAAGGGATTAAAATTCTTAATGAAAATTTAACCCCAGACGAATTGAAGGATTTGATTAATGACGATACTATGTACATAGAATTCCCTAGTCATTGCTTGCTATCTGTGATTCAGGTTGTTAAAAAAGAAAAAATGCCTTTACAACAATATAAAGACGAGATAAAAATGAAGATTATCCAGACACTTGGTGGACAAGATTTGCTGACTAAAATTGAAGACCATGAACAAACCCTTAAGAACAAGGAAAATAAGGACAAAGCAGCCAATGTTTTCAAGGGGATTCAAATCAAATGGGAGTGTCATGACAATGACTTGAGAAGAAAATTGATGATTGCCACCAAAGCTTTAAAATCTGATGAAAAGGTTGAGTTGATTTTGGGACCTGACACTTATTTAAATTCAAAAGAATTCAAGATTGAACACTACCCAGTAATTCATGACTATACACGTTCAAAGATAAACTCAGGTTTTTCTATACCTAATGAAGAAAAATTCAAAGAAGACCTTCGTGAACTCTTTGCTACACGTCATTATAATCGTAAAGTATCACCAAAGCGTAGAAATGAAATGATGGATATGGTCAGAGAATACTTGGAAGAAAATCAAGCTAAGTATAATGAATTTTTTGATGTTGAATCATTTGCTGTTATTAGTATACACTCAGCTGTGATTCAAAAGGCTGCTGAAGCTTCTAGCGATGTTGAAGATCCAAGATTATCAAAGAATAAAAAAAGAGAAGCTAAGAATTCAAGAAATGCAGTAAGAGCCAAGGGGACTCCACCAACTCCAAAGAAGAAAGAATTTGCTGAACCAGCCGCTGATATGTACTCAATGAAGATAGAAGATTAAACAGATATAAAATTGTAAATAGTGTATATAGAATAAGCCTATAAACATTTTGTTTTTGAAAATAGGATTATTGTCGGATATAAAGAATGTCAACTTTTTTATTTTGGGGAGTTTATATATTTTTCACATGTTGTTTTTTTTTTTGAAAAGCTCCCACAAAAATACAACTTCACTGTTTTTTGAAACCCGCATCTTCTTCTTTTTACTTTTGTCATTACCTGATAAGACCACCATTGAAATGATTACTGAAAAGAGAATACCTTATTGGTTGTTCAAATGCTGTACATTCACATCGATAGGGTCGATTCTGATCTCTTTCTATACCATATGTTCTCATCTTAATGCATACAGAAAACCACAAGAACAAAGAATGTGTATACGTATTTTGTTTATGGTTCCTTTGTTTGCAATAACTACATACATAACATCATCCGGATTGATATCGACGTTTTATAGTAAGATTCTTCTTCAACCAATACAAGAAATTTATGAATCCTTTATCATTTATACGTTTTTCACATACTTGATATATATCCTAGGAGGTGAAAGGAAAATCCTAATGGAATTGGCATGGAAAAACAAAAGTACAGTCAAGCATCCTTTTATAGGTAAATTTTTACCTGCTATAGATATCTCAGACCCAAAGGATTTTTTGTTTATCAAAAGAGGAATTCTTCAGTATGTTTGGCTTAAGCCTTTTTTCATCATAGGGAACTTGATAGTAGACTTCAATGAAACTGATACAGATTCGGATGTTTGGGTTGGTAGATTGAAATTTTGGTTATTAATCGGATATAACATCTCTGCTACTCTATCGCTTTATGAACTAGCCATTTTTTGGAAATGTCTTTACAAAGAATTAATGCAATTTGGACCTTGGCCAAAGTTTTTATGTGTAAAGTTGATAATTTTTGCAAGTTACTGGCAATCTATTCTGTTGATGATTCTGCAGCACTTTGGTGTATTCAAACAACATGTTAATTTAAAAGAAGAAGATATGGGTTTCATTTATCAAAATGTTCTTTTGTGTTTGGAGATGATCCCATTTGCCATGGGTCATTTGGTAGCATTTTCAAATGAGCCTTATACATACAAGAAGCAACCCGAATCATCAAGATTATCATTTAGATATGCCTTGAAGGATTGCCTGGGTAACAAAGACTTGGTTGTAGATTCTTATAATACCTTTTTTGGAACAGAGTACAACTACAGAAACTTTGATGCAGCTAAAGCTAACTTAAATATGAAGGCAGAAACAAGAACCAGAAATGCCCGTATCACAGAAGGGTTAAGATTTTCAAACCAAGGGAAAGAGCAGTATTGGTTGGATCGCAAGGACATGAGAACGAAGAAGAGTCTTGCAAGTCTGACAGCACACCAACCATTAGGTCCAAACTATGGATCAACTGGAAATAGCACTTTTCAAGATACAAGCAACAATGATATGAAGACACCAGATAGCACCGGAAGCATCAAAAATGGAAAAAAAAATGGAACTGTAACAGAAGAATTGTTGACTAGAATACAAACAGAAGAGCCCTGGGCTGACTTTATGGAGGGGTACTATGATGAGTACATACCAGTTGATGCAACTTACAACAAGGCTGTTGTTTATGACATAAGAGGCTACAAGTACTCTGTTGAAAAGAAACAAGAGCGTATGAATATGTTAAGGAACGGACCTACATCAACAAATGGTAATAGAATCAAGAGTGTGGTTGATGATTTTGATATATTCGATACAACAAACGAGATGCCATCCCCCTAAGAATTTGATTTAACATTTATATATTATGAAGTAATTTTTGCTTATAAGACAAAGCAGTTATATAGATGTATCATTTTGTTAGTTAAACAAAAGTTTACGCGTCACATTTGAATTATTTCACATTTTTTCAAACGCTAAACCACAAATTAAATTGAAAAGCTCGCTTATCCTTGTACATGTTTAAGTCTTTTTGACAAACTGCACAATTATATAGTCTTAAAAGTAACAAAAAAATAAAATAAAAATATGTAAAAATTATTAACAGTATGTTTCAATTAAAGGGTTCCCCCCTGTTGTTTATAATCACTTAATCAGATCTGAATAAGAAAAACTTGGCACATTCGTATGATGTCCATGATATAGCAGCGGCTGGCATATTGAAGATGATTCTTGGTTTCAAACCTCTAGCAAAACCGGAAATACCATAGTTGTTTTGGATGGCCTTGGCAGCCTTCCAAAAGCTGTCTGCTTCTTTCAATTCTTTAACTGTAACAACATGGGAACCTCTAACTTGCAAGACGGTCTTGATATTATCCAAAGGAGTGGTAACAGCAGCACAAATGGCACCACTGATAGCACCACACAATGAATGGATCCATGGGTCATATTGTCCTGATGGGTTGAAGTGTTTTGTGGATAGTTCATAAATACTGAAGTTCATGGCAGCAAAAGGCACATTCATGGTCAATGTTGTTGGGTATGAGTAATAAAAGGCTAATGCACCTTCGTTTTTATAAATTTGTTTGGCAAAATGCCACATACCCAACTTGGTTTTCTTTATATGCTTTTCTAATTCGTGTCCTGGATGGTCAACCTTGTGCAATTGCATTCTTTGTTTTATGGTATCAAATGGATTCATCAAAGCATCTGCAGCAACGGTGGCACAGATACCAGCAGACCCAGTGATCAATGCTAACTTTAGAGATGAATCTTCCTTGAAGTATGGGTTTTGAATGTCGCTGCTTTCGTATTTATCAGCAAGATGGGTGATTTTGTCTTTCATGGTTTCGTATGTGGCGAAGTATACAGCATGTGCAGGACCAGCCCCCATTATCATAGATTGAACACCTTTCCACAAGGCCAAGGAACCTTCTTGGGTGGATATAGTTGAAATGGTTTTGATCAATGAAGATGATGAGTTCTTAATAAAAGACCCATTCGTACTGATGTTGGATATAGCTTGCATTCTAGTCTTGACAGCATCAATAGGGAACATAATGGAATGTTCCATGATACCTGCAAAGGCACCAGCAGCTAGTTGATGTGATAATGGGGCTGAGGATGGTAAACTTTCGTAATCGATTTCTTCTTCTTCGTGCATTTTATTATTCTTGAGTATTCCGGTAGTTTGTGAAGTATTAAATTTTTGGCTTCTTCTTTGTTAATGGTATAAAGAGAGAGAACTAATCTAAATGTGTAAAAAAAAAAGTTAAGGTTTCTTGTGGTATTTTATTGGTTGTTACAATTGTTTCTTAAACGATCAAAAGGATTTTCAAAGAATAATCGTAGAAAGTGAACAAATTAACTAAGTAGAGAATTCCGTAAAAAAGATATATTCAATAAACCGCTGTTTAACTTTGGTGTTTTGTAAATGTTCAAATTTATGATTTTTTTTTTTTTTTTTGAAAAAAGGAAAGAAAAAAAAAAAAAAAAAAGGCTGATGTAATATCGGCAGAATTAATGAATTTAAAGGATCTATAAGTCATTAATAGTTTTCATGAATTTTGAAAATTAAAAAAAAAAGGTGAATAAAAACCTAGCCCCTTGCTAAACACCTACTTTTTTTGAAATTTAAAAAAAAAAAAAATTTGAAAAAAGAAAATATGCCTTAAGCGGGTATATTCACTTGTATATTTTGTTAAGCCGAATTATCGCTACGGAATAAATGACATTGATAAAATAGGTGCAAAAAATGCATTTTTTAATCAATAACTTATCCATTGTTTTAGATATAGAAAATGTATGTGAAGGATAGGACATTGCTATATAGTGATACTCCAAATATTAATACAAGTTAATGTGACACATTACACAACTTATCAATTACAGAATTATTAATCATTCATGTTGCTACAATCACAACTTGCATGGCAATACATTAGCTTTGCAAAGATCCCAATATTCCGGGTGTAATTTTTTTTTTTTAATTTTTTTCTTGATGATCATCGCTTCTCCGATAGTGGAATTACGGTTAAGCAAAAAATAATTATAAACGAGCTGCCCTATATCCGACTATCGGCCCGTCATACAAGTTGGAAAATACTAAACACAACAGGAGCTACAAAACATGCAGCTATGGCTATACCAGCATAAATCCAGTATCTCAGCAATACAACTCTAAATGGCATTGGCTCATACTCCTTGATTTCATGTTGTTTCAATGTTTTATTTGATAAGATTGATGTTGTTTTTAATTTAAAGATTTTCTTTGTGATGAAAACAGTTATCACCTCCTTCCACAATAGTACCAAACCTACACCTATTATCAATCTGAACAAAACAATTAGTATACTACTATCTATTGGACCATTTAATGGTAAAGGTAACAAGTACGATAAACTTCCTGGTTTAACCCATGGTAAATAATTTGTTCCTAGTTTGCAGCATAACCAATCAGATATTTCCAACCCACCAACAACACCAATAAATGCAACTGAGTCTTCATAACACGGACACATTTCTGCAGGATGTGTGTGGAAAAACAAAATAGCGTATCCAAATAAAACATGGGCTATTGGATATAAGAAGGAGGACTTTGATAGTAAAGAGTAATCCAAGAAGCTCTTGGTGAATAATCTCGCAGCCAAAGTCAAAAATCCAATGATGGCACCGCTTTCTAAATCAAAGAACCCATGCATTCCTGAATACAATCTCCCAAAAGTCAGAGTGGTATAGTACATAAAGACTAATCCAAAGTATTGCACTATTTGCTTCAAGGTGAATTGTTTGATGGATAAACATAATTGTAAAACAACGTAAAAAGTGACTGCTGTGGCATTTGCAGTGTGGGATGAAGGCGCACCATACTCCTTTGTTGTGTATTCAGAGTGTGTTATTCTTATTATTGGTGGTGCTCTTGGTCTAGGTAAACACAGGTAATCCTTCAGTAACCCAGACAAGTATATGGAAAATGCCAAAAGATAGATCAGATCTCTTGAATAATCCTGATTGGCAGATATTGGTATCCAACGAGTCATTGGCAAACAAACTACATAAAAGAAATGGGATCCTAAGTTTGCAGAGTATATGAAGTACTCATCCAATACAAAGTTTCTGCATTTTTCTTGAATGTGAACCAATGGTACTGTTTCGTTTTTGACTGCATTCAGCAACATCTTTCTTATTTTGTATCTTAAAGGTGACATTCTCTTTTTGTAGTAACCATCTGATTTCAAACCAGGGTCTTTGGTATCTATATCTGTGTGTTCATTGTTTACAGTTATTTGCTCTACAACATCCATGATGGAAGAAGCAACAGAATCAGTACGACTTCTTCTTCTCATTTTGTTCATAGAACTTTGATGTGAAAACGCAGTATTGGTTCTTGATCTATTTTCGATATTGATAATTTCAGAAGAGTCATCTGATTCTGGTATACTCTTGAGCAGTAACTCACCATTCGCATCTATTTCCAGGTGATCATCCAAAGACATGTTGGTTTAAGGTTATAGTAATTTTTTTGGTGTTTGGAATATTGTAATACTTGGATAAGTTGATTAGTTTAGGGAATTGTAAAAAAACAAATCAAACACGAAAGTGTAAGTATCGCTACACGATATAAATTTTTACCCGAAAAATGAACGATCCAAACTGGGGGAGTCTGAAAAATTTCTTTTTTTTAATTTTTTTAATTGTTTATTAAAGTTTTCTGATTTATGATATATCATCGATTATGAATTAATAATAAAAAAACATATTCATTACGAGATACACCAAAAAAATAACTTTATACACAAATGTCTGAAATTGAACAGCCACCTTTGAAGAAGGTCAAAAATACAAACACAAAGATGAAGAAAATGAAAAAGGAAGTTGATCCATTTTCCCAAGTAGGTACTTATCAACAAGTCCAAGATAAAGACATCGAAGCCTTATTAACCAAGCACAACCTAACTAAAGATGAGGTCATCAACGACAATGTATTAGTATCCAAACTTTACAAAAAAAGAGAAAAAGAGGCCGTTGCCAAGTACAACAGATATGTTGAAAACGTTGAGATCTTAGAAGTCACATCTCAAGGTGATGGTATGGGTTTGATTGATAGTATCTTTGAAAACAAAACCAAGCAAGTTATTATTGTTCCATTTGGTTTGGTTGGTGATGTTGTCAATGCACAAATCCACACCACACAAAACCTAGCTGTTATAGCTGATTTGGTTGATCTTATCAAGGAATCTCCTTTAAGGGACAACAGCTTGATAAACTGTAAGTACTTTGGTGTATGTCAAGGTTGTAACTACCAACACACATCATATGAAAACCAAATGCAACTAAAGAAGAAGACAATTGTCAATGCTTACAAGTACTTTGCACCATCTATCTTCAAGGGCATCTTGGACAGTGATAAGTTTGCTGATGTTGTTGAATCCCCAAGTAAATACAAATATAGAACCAAGATAACCCCACATGCCTCTTTGCCAGTCATTATCAAGAAGAATGCTCTAGAGGCTATTGAAAAAAACGAACCAATAAAGGAATTGCCAAACTTAGGGTTTGATAAGGCCAACAGACATTACTGGAGAAAAGAACATAAAGATGATTTGGAATTACAAGAAAAGAACAAGTTTGGATCTATTCTGGATGTTGAATCTTGCAGCATTTCCACCGACTTGATCAACAATGGTTTGAAGGTTGCTAAACAAAAGCTTGTCAAGGAATTCCCAACATTCAAGAAAAACCAATATAACGTCTTTGTAAGAGAACAAACCACTGATGTTGCACCTACTTTGAAGGACATTGAGGAAAACTTGGTCTTGCCAAAGGCCAGTGATGATCAACAACCAGCCTTTGAAGAAATCAAAGATGATAAGTTCAGATCAGTCACAGCCAATCAAAGACAAACCATACAAGAAATTGTATGCGGCAAAAAATTCAACTTTGTTGCTAACGAATTCTTCCAAATCAATACAACCATCTTGCCTCTGGTCATTGATCATGTTTTGAAGAACTCCGAGATTGATAACCAAGAAGACTCCAAGAGATATCTAGTTGATGCGTACTGTGGATCTGGGTTCATTGGTATTTGCTGTTCAGATAAGATGGAAAGAGTATTGGGTGTTGAAGTCAGTGAGCAAGCCGCTCAATCTGCAGCTGAGAATGCCAAGTTGAATTCCATTGAAAACTGTAAGTTTATTGCTGGAGATGCTGAAAAGATTTTCAAAGAAGTTGACACTCCAAACGAACTAACTACAGTCATAATGGATCCTTCAAGAAAGGGGTCTAATCAAGGGTTCTTGAAACAACTAAGCGAATATAAACCTAAGAAGATTGTGTATATCTCTTGTAATGTCAATACCCAAGCAAGAGACATGGAATACTTTTTGAGCCAAACTGAAAATGGTGGATTATATGAAATCGATCATGTCACTGGGTTTGATTTCTTCCCACAAACTCATCATGTTGAATCTGTTATAGTTTTGACTAAGAAGTAAGTTGATTAAATACTTGTTTTGGCCCAAACGGTCATGTGATGTGTGTGTCACGTTTATTTATTATTTTGTTGTGAATAAGGAATTTGTTTTTTTGTTACATAAATTTTTTGTTATTAAAAGCAAAAATATTTTTTTTTTCATTTATTTGTTTAAAAAATTGATATTCTGAAAAATCCATTAAAAATGGAACGTTGGTAGTCATTATTTCCTCATTAGGAAATTATTACACTAAATTTCGCAAATTTTTTCCAAACTTTTTAAAAAATGTTCATTCTACACTTGTTTAAACGTCTACATTAAAACACATCAGAATGCTGTATATACATTTTTCAATATTTCACTTACAAAAAATATATGTTCATAAAAGTTGTATTGCTGTGGATATTATTTTTGTATGTTGTTACTAATTAAATCCTATTTTTACTAGTACTTTTTGTTCATTAACGTGTAGCTTGAATTCATATTTTTTTTTTTTGGTAAATTTCCTCTTTTAGTGTGGAAGAAAAAAAATTTTTTTTTTTTTTTGGCTTGTCAGCTGTTTGTTACAGGCAATTTTTTTTTTTCAGAACGTTTTCTTAGTAATTGAGAAATTAGCAAAAGATTTTTTTTTTAATATAGTTAAAAAGACTAAAATAACCACCAACAACCACATAATAACAGTACCAAAATGCAAAACGATAAAGGTGAATTAGTATGTACTAATGAGCTCCATGAAGCACTCATATGAAGGAATTTATGAAATAATAATAAAATGACAATCAAAGAACTACATGTTAAGTTAAGAATATTCATGAATGAATAATGATATTGGTGGAATTAAAAGATTGATTCTAGTATGCCTAAGTGTGTATATCAGAAGTTATTACAGATGAATTAAGTGTATTGTATAAACGAGACCAATAAACGTGTAATAGGATGACAGGATTGAAGAGTACACCAACAGAAATAACGATGAATTATATTATAAAGTAATTATTAAAAATATGGAGAAATAAGTGAAAGAAATCAATAATGAAAAACAGTAGATACAAGTGGAAATTTATGACAGTTAATTCTTAATAAAACAAATGAAATGACAGATTATGGTAGAGAAATATTAGTGCATGCGAAAGGTGGAGTATTTTCTATGCATAAGAAGAACCATCATGAAGTAATATTTCATTATATTAAAGTAGGATTATATCAATAGACTCCATTTATTCATTTATTGTGGAAGATACACATCTTAGTTTATAGTACCAAAAAGAAGAAACAGCAAAACTTTATTCAAGAAACACTATTAATCCAAATAACAATGAATACTCAGAAATACAGCAAATATCACTACGAAAACATGAAAGAAAAAAATTAACATTAAATTCCGGTTGATCAAAAAAAAAATGGAAAGCGAATTTTATCTCTTTACTAACAATTATCCTCTAATTTTTATTATCCACAAAATACAATTATCAAATAGGTTGAATTATACATTCCAAGAAAGTGTTCTGCTTCCAACAGAATCATCAAGGCCAAGGATCATGCTTCCGTTCAAATCAACATTGTTAAGGTTGACGAAAATGGTAGAGCCATCCAAGGTGAATTCATCACCTACGCTTTATCTGGTTTCATCAGAGCCAACGGTGAAGCTGATGACTCCATCAACAGATTAGCTCAACAAGATGGTGCTTTAAAGAACGTCTGGAGTTTCTCTCGTTAAATTGTCTTAAACACAGTTTAAATAATCACAAAGAGAATGAATATGAACACAGCAGGGGGTGATGTTCCTGAACAATCCCCCAAATAATGTTCACATTGATTCTTTGTATGTATTAAAATAATTTTATATAAGCAATTTGAATAATAATTTGAAATAAGAATTAAGAAAAATGCGCTATTTTTGATTTTATATTTTAACCCAAGAAATATTGTTAATCTGGGGTTTATAGGGAAGAGGAAATACCTGCTATTTCCCACAGCAAAAAAAATAAGAGGATATCCATGTTTTTGTCTTGTTTCCCCATACCCCTCAAAAAAAAAGCCAAAAAATGAGCACTTCAGAAAAAAATCCATTTCTTATCAGTAGGGATTTTTTTGTTTGTTTATTTTTTGTTTATTTTATTATTTTTCTTGACACTTATATAAAAAGTAAGTGAGGTTTATTCTTGATCAACATACTATTTTTTTTCTTTACATTCCTTCTTTAATGTTTCTGTACATCATTAAAATAAAATCAAATAGTGATAATAAACCACTCCCCTCCCAGTAAATACCTTACTTATTTTTTACTATCATGCCTTCCATAAACGCTGTTGCCAATATTCTTTTCTTTGAT
This sequence comes from Hanseniaspora nectarophila, assembly GCA_030573495.1. Taxonomy (NCBI): domain Eukaryota; kingdom Fungi; phylum Ascomycota; class Saccharomycetes; order Saccharomycodales; family Saccharomycodaceae; genus Hanseniaspora; species Hanseniaspora nectarophila. The sequence continues at coordinate 64,099 of JAJMDJ010000218.1, forward strand.
GTTACAAAGGCTGATGAAGAATTATTTGAAAACTACTTAGTCTTATCTTTATTATTAGCCAACAGACTAAACGAATTAAAACACTCCTCTAAAAAGAAATTTGACACCTTGCTTTTCATTGATAAGCCTACCTTGGCTCAATTGAACAAGACAAACAAGTTAGATAAATTAAACAAGGCCTTTGATAAGGTTATTGTTTCTGAAAACCATGAAGCTTATTTCTTGAAACTTGAAGTTTGGAAGAGTATTACTGAATATGACAGCATTGTCTACTTAGACTCTGATTGTTACATCAAGAGTGAAAAGACCTTGGATTTGTTGTTTGAAGAAACCTTGAGCACCAAAGAACAATTTGCTGCTTGTAACGAATCCACGTGGCCTGATATGTTCAATACCGGTGTCTTTGCCATCAACAATAAAACCGCCTTGAGCTACGAAGAGTTGATCAACCACTCTGAAGACTTCACTACCTTGACCAATGCCAACAGCGAAGAAGTTGAATTATTTGACAGCTTAGACCAAGGTTTGTTTAACTATGCCTTCTCTGATTCCTGGAACACCTTATCATATGTATACAATGTCCAAGTAAGAGATACTGGAGCTCATGCTGGTTCTCAAAGCCCAAGTGATACTTACTTTGTTAACAGTGGTTACAACAACTCTAAGCCAGGAAACAGCCCATACTTTGATTCAGGTTACTTCACATACGCCAACAATGCCAGTGCTAACAAGGACAACAAATTCATGAAGAGAGCATTGATTGTTCAATTCATGGACAAGCCTTGGAAGAGCGGTTGCATGGGTTGTGTTGCTCCTGAATACTACTCCAGCTTTGTTACCTTGAAGGAAAGCATGGCTGAAAAGGAGGAAGAAGTTGATGTTAAGTCCATTGAAGAAGGTGTTGCATCCATCTCTGTTGAAGAAGTAGCTCCTGTTAAGGAAGAACCAGCATTTGATTTCCCATGGAGCATCACATCAAGCCTGCCAACCACCAACACCAGAGAGTGGAGACCACTAGAAAAATAAGTGGCTTTACCTTATTAGGACTATTTAATTAAATACCAAAAGCATTTTTTTTTCCCAAATAATAATATTAATATTCTAAAACCTCGATGCACGTGTTTATAATGATTTTGTTTGTTTTTTTTAACCCCGTTGTGTGTGTTATCTTTTCTTTTTTGAAAAAAAGGTTCCTATAGATTATTTTTATTTTTTCTTAAACGCGCTTAGCTGATCTGTTACCCTTTTGGGACATTTCTTCAAAATCAGCAAAAAGTTGCTTTTCTTTTCTTTTTTCCCTTAGAAAAACCAGCACCACCCAATATTTTTTAGTTTTTTTTTTTCTATCTTTTTCTCGACGTCTTGTATCCAAAATTCATGAATAAAAGAAAAATTTTTTTTTTTTTTTACTTGAGTGGTTCTTCTCATTTTGATCATTGAATAAATACAACATCTTTTGATCATTATTAATCATTTTGATTCTATTCTTACATAACCAAAATAAATTTTTTTCTTAAAAAAACTTATATAAAGGAATCATTAATAAAACATTAAAACAATGTCTGCCCCTGCTGAAACCAAACAAGATGAAGTTCACGTCTACCAAACCTGGGAAGCCATGAACTTGAAGTCCGATATCTTAAAGGGTATCTACGCTTTACAATTCTCCACCCCATCTGAAATTCAAAAGAGAGCCATTATTCCAATTGCCGAAGGTAAGGAAGTCTTAGCCCAAGCTCAATCTGGTACCGGTAAGACCGCTACTTTCTGTGTTGCTGCTTTGCAAAGAATTGACCCAACCTTGAAGGCTGTCCAAGCCATCATCTTGGCCCCAACCAGAGAATTAGCCTTGCAAATTCACACCGTTATTTCTGAATTAGCCAAGTTCACTGACATCAAGCCTCACGCTTGTATTGGTGGTACTTCTTACGATGAAACCCATGCTGCTTTGACCTCTGGTTGTCAAGTTGTTGTTGGTACTCCAGGTAGAATCAACGATTTAATCTCCAAGGGTACTTTGAGAACCAAGGACATCAAGGTCTTCATCTTAGATGAAGCCGATGAAATGTTATCTGCTGGTTTCACCCAACAAGTCTTCGATGCCTTCACCATGTTACCAAAGGAATCCCAAGTTGTCTTATTATCCGCTACCATGCCAGCTGAAGTCGTTGAAGTTGCCAACAACTTAATGACCAACCCAGTTACCATTTTAGTTAAGTCCGCTGAATTGACCTTAGATGGTATTAAGCAATTCTTCGTTGAAACCGAAAGTGATAACGATAAGTTCGAAGTCTTAACTGAATTATACGAATCCATGAACGTTACTCAATCCGTTATTTTCTGTAACACCAGAAAGAAAGTTGAAATGTTATCTGAAAAATTAAAGGAAAACGACTACGTTGTTTCCGCCATCTACTCTGACTTATCCCAAGAAGAAAGAGATATCATTATGAAGCAATTCAGACAAGGTTCCTCCAGAATTTTGATCTGTACCGATTTATTGGCCAGAGGTATTGATGTTCAACAAGTTTCCTTAGTCATGAACTTCGACTTACCAAAGAACAAGGAAAACTATATCCACAGAATCGGTAGATCCGGTAGATTCGGTAGAAAGGGTGTTGCCATCAACTTGGTTACCGCCTCTGATGCCGCTCCATTAGAAGAATTAAGAAAGTTCTACTCCACCGAAATCATCGAATTACCAGAAGATTTCACTGAATTCTTAGAATAATTGCATTATTTTGTTTCAATAAAATAATGATAAGAGTTGAAGAAGACAAGTTTTTTTCTTTGCTTTTATTAGTTTTTTTATTTTTTTTTAAAAAAAAAACAAATACAAATACATTTTTCAATAAAATTACCAATTATCAGCAATTCAGTTGTTTGTCATGAATGAGCAACATGTTATATACACATCTATTCATATTCTATATAGGCCTATGATATAAATTTAAATGTGACATCTTACGTTGAAATTATTATTATTTTTTATTTTTTGAGTATTACTCTGAGAAAAGTTTCTTTTTTTTTTTTTTTTTTTTTTTTTTTTTTCACGTCAAGGCGATGTTTGAAATAATTAACATATCACATATTGTCTTTCAAAATTCAGCACTAATTACTGTCTACAAATACCAAACAAAAATTATATATACTTCTCTAGGATGGCTCTACCTAAAGGTTTGAATAAATCCCAATCTGTCAAAGATGACATTGTTGTTGACCAAGATTTGTCTATCTCAAACAAATCCGTCATTGCATTGCTGACCCACATGCAACAAGACTACAAAAAGAAGAAACAGGAATACAAGGATAAGTACAACACATTCAAGATGAATGAGTTTGGGAATGTCGAGCAGGAGGACAAAATGCCTGTCGCCCCCAAATCCAAAGTAAACATATCCTTTGTGGTGAACATCCAATCCGCAGCCAGCTTGAAATCACCTGTCCCAAACATCCCATTGACCAGATACCATAGAATTCCGATGGTGATCAAAATTCCGAACAGAATCAGCAAGCTTGGCCAGGACAAGATTTTGTTCATAGTCAAGGATCCAGGTGATGTTTACACTGAAAAGCTTAGTGCATGTGATCAATTTTTGGATGACAAATTAAAACCCAAAAAAGATGTCCTTGGAAATAATGAAATCAAGGGCTGGAGAGATAGATTGAGTGAAAAGAAAGGGAAAGCTGTCAAGCCCGGAATGAAGAGAACATCCCCAGACGATAAGATTATAGACATGAACAAAAACTCAAGCACAAGATTGACAGAAACTTCCACTGAGTTGTTTTCAAGGGTATACGGAGTAAAACAACTGAAACAATTGAAGAACACCAAACAACTTGCAAAGACGTTGTCTAGTTTTGATGTTATTTTGCTTGACCACAGAATTGGGGATGAACTAAGAAAAAAGATATTAACAACAACGGTTATCAGACACAGAAAACAACCATATACAATCAAGTTGTATGACCCAAGCAAGGACAATTTGGAAAAGAAGATGATTGACAACAAGAGACAAAGGCTGGGCAAGGGCTTCAAAATAGAAAAAGCCGAGATTGATTACATTGATCCAGAGTATGTTTTTAATCAAGTCAGCAGCATTGTGAGAAACACCTCTGTGGTCATTCCGTGGATAGCCACCAGTTTGAACAAGTACGATAAGGAGCAAAGAACCAGCAATACCATTTCATTGGATGTTGTTTGCTTCAGAGTTGATTTGGAGGATAAGAACATTGACTTGAATGAATCCAGTGTGATCATCTTGGAAAACTGCAAGGCTATCCTTCAGTACTTGATAAAGAATTTGATAAAGGACAAGAAGTATGTCCTAAGCAGTGTGATCAAGACGGGTGAATCGCAAAGTATGCCGATGGACAATGTCGAGTCTATCCTAAGAAGTTACTATTGAGTTTATATATTGGGATTATGTTACTTTTTTTTTTGTGAATGAATAAACGCGATGGAGTGTTTTTTTTTTTTACTTTGTTTTAGATTTCTTTACTTTTCTATATTTTGTTCAACTTTTTCAATAAACCGATACAACAACGCAAATGCTTCTTTGGTTTGCTGTGCTACTGCTTGGTGTCTTTGCAGATGCTAAGACACTCACGCCCTTTGATCTGGATATGAGTCTGGATACATTCAACAACCTCAACACAAACTATGAACAATCACTTTATGGGCTTTGGGATGCACATTCGGAGTATATCCTTCACCCATTGATGCTCCAGCTGCAGAAGCAGGACAAGTTTTATGAGTTTCGATATATAGATGAGTTGAATTTGTTGCATAGATATAATCAATCATTTGACAATGTTCCTTCGGGTATACTTGATGAGATATATGCCGAATTGCCATTCCTGGATCATAACATTGATAAATTAAAGAAATACAAGCAAAATACTGTATACATTCTGATACGTAACTTTGAATTGGATGACATATGCAAGACGATTTTGAACTTCATCAGCAGAGTCAAATACCCTTTTTATGACTTTGTGTTTCTCAATGACAAGGCATTTGATCCGCATTTTATAGACACAACCAGCCATTACATCTTATCAAGAATAAACAAAGGTTCTGATGTTTTAGCTAAAAGGTTAATCACCATTAATTACGGATTGATCAACAACGATGTATGGGATCCTTTGAACAAAATCGAGGAATACAACGCATCCCTGAACATGACTCACTTGGAAGAATCCTGGGACACACAAGAACGTGAGGATGTCCTTTACGGAGGATCAAGAAGTTACAGAAATATGTGTCGTTTTCAAACCATGAATTTCTACAAACACCCCATTTTCAAAAGATACAAGTATACGATGAGAATGGAGCCTGGGGTTGAGTATGGGTGTGATTTTGACCCCTTTTTGGAACTGAATGACAATACCAAGTATGCCTTTGCAATAGCTCTGTTGGAATACGAGAATACCATACCGACTCTGTTTGATTCTTATAAGCAATACTCAGGGGTAAAATACAAACAAGCGGAGTTGTTCAAGTTCATAGAAGGGGAGGATGATGGATACAACCGATGCCATTTCTGGACAAACTTTGAGATCATCTCCTTGGATTGGATCCAATCCACTGAGTACAATGACCTCATGGAGTACATTGACAAGAAGGCGGGTTTTTATTTGGAAAGATGGGGTGATGCTCCATTAAGAACATTGGCTGTGGTGGAGACTTTGGGTATCGACGAGGTGCAATGGTTTGATATAGGATACTTCCACAACCCCCTTTCAAGTTGTCCAGGAAGTTCAAAAATTCGAAAATTGAGGAAATGCACATGTGAGGTTTACGATTATGACAAGTACAAAACCCCCAGTGAAGACATTGATGATGAAGACAGAGTGCAGGTTGGTCTTCAAGAATTCAGCTGTCTTAACGAATGGTGGCGGTATGGGTCAGGAAAGGAATTTTCCTTCAAAGATAAGAATAACTTATTTATATAATAATGTTTTAATACAAAGTTTCCAATTCATTTAATTCACTTAGGATTCTTTCCAGGTCAGCATCGTGAAGCTTTTTGTTTAGAGAAGGAACCAATGTCTTGGCTTCATCGGCTTCAACACAGGACAAAGAGGCCAGTTGAGCAATTTCAAATGGATGCAGTTGGTTGCCCAACAGTTCTTTTTCTCTTTCGGCTTCTGTGTTTCTGCTATTTGGTTTCAAAGCATTGGTGCTTGTTGTATCTATGTTGTGGATATTCTTGGCATTGTAGTCCAAATCTTGGGTTTCAACATTACCTAGAAGTTGTCTAACAGTGGCAACAGTTTCGTTGTCTCTGTATCTGGCAAAATTGGCTAAGTAGATTAGAGTTTGTCTTAAGGCTTGGTTTTCATAACCGCTGCTGCTGTTGTTACCAGATTGCTGTTGTTGTTGTTTGATTTGTTGTTGTTGAGTAGGAGATGATGAACCTTGTTGGATTGAAACAGAGTTTGTATAACCAGTTGAGTATTCCAATAACTTGTCAACATTGTCTAATTCTTGTTCTTGAGATTGGGCATTGCTGAAGATTTCTTCAAATTGGGCATCCATTTGGTTTTCAGCATCTTCATCAACATCCATATTGTCTGTTTTTTTCTTTTCTTGTTGTTGAATGTTTTTCATTAATTTATGTCTTTCAAGAAGAGATTCTCTGATGATTAGTCTGGCTTCAGATAGATTCAAGCATGTTAGCATTTCTTCTTCTAGGTTGTGGTTGACTTGGATTAGTTTGAATTCATCACCAAACTTTAGGTATCCAGTATTTTCTTCTTCCATGTTATTTAAGCTGTTGTTTATTGAGTTATTGATGCTGTTTAGAGGGTTTGCTAGGGATTCATTGGCTTGTTTTCTGACTCTTCTTCTGTTTGAAGCAACAGTGGATGTACTGACGTTCATGTTGTTATAACTTTTATGATTGGATTGGTTGTATATATATGATTGTAATTAATTTTTTGTTATTATTTGTTTCCTATATATGAAAAAAAAAAAAAAAAAATTGCAAATGGTACACACACACTATTGAGAATATATAATTTTTTTCCTTTCCTTCTTTATATCCGATGGTCTTAGAGTATGTTCCTAATTAGGACACACCCACTAGTCAGGGTAATGCCCGTGGGTGGGAATAATATAATTTTACTTAAACCAAAAAAAAAAAAAAGGAATATATCATTCTCCTGTTATCTATTTCCATTGTAAAAAAAAACCGATAGAAGGCAATATTTTTTGTAACAAAAAAAAGAAAAAAATTAAATATTAAAAAAAAAAATGTACATATAAAAACACACTGTCATATTTTATTATAATTTTCCCCCATTTTTTAATATTTTTTTTTTTTTTTACTCTTATCTAGTAAAAAACAACAACCAAAGCAATATTACCATTCATACCCATAAAGTCGTAAAACAAACCCAACAAAAAAGATTCATTTGTGTGCATACTTAATCCCTCTTTCTCTTTCTAAACCCCCTTGTGTCTCTAGCCACCTTTTTTTTTAATATAACCCATCTTATAGCCCTTAAAACCCCCTACAGGATACAAATTTTATTATTTAATTTTACTTCTTTTTTTTTTTGTCAGTTAAATAAATAAAACCCCCTTGAATAATGGCACCAACAAATATGGTTAACAACACAGATGACATCTCATTGCTCACAAAACAACAGCAGCATTATATCCTAATGCAACAACAACAAATCAATAGAAGAAAATCATCCATTTTCAATACTGCAGGTAGACAACACTCAATTGTTGTTCCTCCAACAAGAATTGCTGGTCCAAATCTATCAAATGACAATGCTGACCCTTCAAATATGTTCTATCAGGACAACACGGCTTCTATTCAACAAGACAAGTACATCAACAACATGTTCAAAATCCAATACAGACAAGACCTCCCTTCTTCTTTCAACAACCAAGCTCTTTTCCATAAAGATTCTCAGACCGGGAGAAAATTTTCTTTACAACATGTGCCAAAAACAGCTCCTAACCTAACAAATTTATCAAAAACGGATCACAACCAAAATAAAAAACCCCAATTCCACCAAAATGATTCTTCTAATAATAAATTCACAAGATTATCTCCTGGTGCAAACTCTATGGGTCCTCCTTCTATGAAGGGCAAACCTCAATCCATAAACAAGGCCAATAATCAACTCAAACATAACCCAATAAGCAATTACAGAAGATCCTCTATCCAACCATTCATGCAATTCAATCCAAGCCAATCTTTTAGAAATGTGAATTTTAATCCTCAAAGTAATGCAGATTTGAATAGAGACTATATGGTATCGCCTGTAGATCCTAGCAAGTTTGCTGATAAAGATTCAAATGAAATTGCTTGGAATCAACATTATAATGAATATAATGCCATGGATCCAAATGACTTTGTTGACCCCATGGACTTGGGCTTTGTTGAGAACAAGAGAAATTCGAGTGTTGATTTGAGTTCAAGAAGATTCCTCAAATTCAATGACACGGAGTTCATATCTTTAATCAACAACAAAAGACAATATGATATAAACGATGACCCCTTGTTCAAAAAGACTACTCTTGTCAATGAGACCTTCAAGAAGTTTTGTCCTGATTTCTCATACCAAACCAAAGCCAGCAATCCCAAAAGACTCTTAGTAAAGCCAAGTCAACCTAATAGTACCATAAACCCTTATAATTGTGACAACGACAATGGTGATCATATCATACATGTCGGTGATATAATAGGTGTTTATGATCCACATGAAAACAACTTGACCAAGTACAAATCAACTCCTTCAGTGACGTCAAGAAATGGCTTTAAGATTATTGATTTGTTAGGTAAAGGAACCTACGGACAGGTTCTGAAGTGTGAGAACTTGAGTGATGGAAGAATTGTAGCCATCAAGATTATCAAGGCTGCTGAAGAGTGCATGGTTCCTAGTTTCATGGAATGCAAGGTTCTGCAGAGAATACAGAGCATTGTGGACAATTCACAGGATGATCCAAAAGAAGAAAGCAGATTCATTGAATTCATTGAGGAGTTCATCTACAAGGGCCATTTGTGTATAGTCTCTGAATTGTTAGGACCATCCATACTTGAACTCTTGCAAAGCAGCAAGTTCCATGGTCTTAACTGGGACTTGGTGGTCAGCTTCAGCTCCCAAATGTTTTCTTCCTTAAACAAATTAAAACTTGCAAGTATTATACATTGTGATTTGAAGCCAGAGAATATTCTTCTTAAGTCTCCTATCTCCACAAACTCCAACAACAAGTCTATAGTAGAAAATAATCTTCTAAAGATAATTGACTTTGGAGCTTCATGTTTTGAAAACTCAACTGTTTATACATACATCCAATCCAGATTCTACAGAGCTCCAGAAGTTGTATTGGGCTTGCCTTACAACTCAGGAATTGACATGTGGTCTGTGGGCTGTGTTATCTCTGAGTTGTACATGGGGATTCCCTTGTTTCCCGGAAGAAGTGAGTATGACTTGATGAGAAGAATAACCCAAATGAACATCAATGGTGATGGAATGCCACCTAAGTGGATGTTGGACAGATCCAAGTTCTCAACCTTGTTTTTCCACTTTGATCCACAAGAAATGCAATATACTAGATTGAAGACCATTGAGGAATACAATATTGACTTGACTGAATGGAAGACCGCCAACAACGAAATCATCATCCATCACTTGGGGTACCCAAGAGATCTTGAAAAACCAAGAAAGGAGTACCACAAGAATGGGGACAGCTTTGTGAAGCTTATCTTGCTGCACAGATTCCACAAGTTAAGTCACTTGAGTGATATTGAAAAAATTGAAATCTTGAAAAAGAGATGGATTTTCATGATGTTCTTGAGAAACTGTTTGAACATTGATCCTTTCAAGAGATACACACCAACAGAAGCCCTAAGAGATCCATTCGTCACAGGAAAATGGGTCAAAAACCACAAGTTCCATGAAGATACGGAGTTCATGGAGTTTTTGAAGACTGAAAAGGTAACCATCTTTGGAGATTCAGATATCAAAATCGAAAGCGATAAGGAATCTCCTAAAAAAAGCGAAACCACTGAAGGATGTGAAGAACTAGGAAATTTACAACTTTAGTAAGTGTATATATATAAAAGATTACTGTTAATTATTATTTAATAAATCTGTGTGTTATTTTTTTATTTTATTTCCTTAGCTTGAAAGTTTATGTACAGAAATGGAAGGGGTGGACTTTTGTATGATATATTTTCATTAATTAGAAGCTTATATAACTTTAAGCAGCTAACGGTTCTGCGTTCGGCATAGGAGGGGCGACTGGGACTTGTGTGTTGGCTCTTTGGATCAGCAAACCAACACCTTCTATACACCCAATCAAAATACCACAGGTGATGGCACCGTTTCTGATGGATCTCCATCCACCTCTGATGGCAAGGGTACCACCAGTGAAGAACCCGGCAATGATACCGTTCCAGATATCTTCTCTTTGTCTGACACCCTTAACGGCACAGTCAAACCCGGAGAACAAACCACCCCACATACCGAAGTTACCACCACTGACTGGGGCTCTGGTTTTTATGGATAATTTGGCACCGGCTAGTCTTTCTCCGGATGGGGAGTTTCTGAACCCCTTCACACCGTGCCAGATGACACCACCTAGTCCACCCATGACAAAGGCACCACCCAGGTCATTAAGGATGACTAGTGGACATGGTTCTCTTGAATGATCTGTTGAGGACATTGTATGTATTGTTTAGTTCCGTATATGTATATGATCTTTTTTTTTGGCTGATAGGGAATCTTTTTGTAACTTCAAAAAAAAAATTCGCTGTGTCCTTGGTAATGTAATAAGCCGTGCTATCGATGATAGTGTTTATGTGATCACTTGTATTTGGTGTGTATCGTTTTACGAGGTGTTTCAGCTTTCTCTCGATGTGTTGAACAAAAAATGTCGAAATTTTTAGAAAGAAAAAAGAAAATTTTTCATCTGCATTTTTTGGCCCGCTTCTTAAGTGGTTGATTTTTTTTTTTTTTTTTTCTGGAAGCCTAAAAAATTTGACTTGGAATAAAACCCGATGTGGGCATAAACTCGTGACCTGTGTCAGGAAATTAAAGTCATAATACATAAAGGTGTCTCCAGGAGTCATTTAGACTACTCATTTCAGAGAAAGAATAGTATAGATGTTATCTGCTTTTTGTTTAATAATCTCAAAAGTTTAATCAAACCTGATGATGACTCAATCATCATAAAACTAGCTATCATAAAGCTCAACGTAAGACTCAGTAGTCATACTCACGATGGACCCATCCATATCCTCTTGCTTTCATCAGCATATACCTCCTTTCTGATGAACTTACTGAACGCTCATCAGTCCTATCAGAATAATAGTCATTAAAAAAATCCGTTGGTTCAAGATCCTCATCCGAATCTCTTTCATCAAGTATTTGCCTAAAAATCCCATCATCCCTGTAATCGGAATCATCAGGATATTCAATTGCATATTTCTTATCGTCTTCTTTATGCACAATTTTTGGTTTCGCTGGTTTACCTAGTCTTGCGCTTTCAATAGCAGGCATGTTCTTACTCATGTCAACACGTCGCCCGTACATAAAAGGTGATTCATCAGAAAAGTTACTTGCGTCGTACCTTGTTCTTACGATCTTCACCACGCTACTTTCCAAATCAAGTTCTTTCTCTATAAAAAAATTAACAAAAAAAGCATTCCAAAGTTTAAATGCATTTCTTGTCAATTTGCCATGTGTTTCTTCAAAAAAAACTTATAATCACTTGAAAACATATAAAAAATATCTGGATCTTGATTTAGAAACAAGGATCTCTCGTATTCAACGTGGTCTTCCATGAGGCGGAGTATCAACAATCTCTTCAATTATAGGTTCTTGTATTTCAACTGGTCTTTTGTCTCACCACGTTCCTTTACTTATCAAAGCCAATGTTGTAAGTATTTATCTTTCAAAAAAAAGTGTGTGTGTAGGGGCGTGGGGTGTTATCTAATTGATTAAAATGTGACATTCCACTTTATACCGGGGGAAAAAATAGGTAGATAAGATTATTCAAGAAATTTAAATCATTCATCAGTATATCATCTCTAATCTAAGACATTGTAATAAATAAAAACATGGTTGCTTGTGTATCTTCAGCCAGGAACTATTTTTTTAAAAAATTTCATAAAATATATACAACTTTTTCGTATCACGTTAATATATTTTTGTCAATATCTCATATGAATCCACATCACTCTCTTTGTCATTCCCCACCCCATTCAAAAGCAGAGAAGAAGTTTTGTTTTTCTGTTAGTTCAACAAACTCAGCCACCATTTCGTCTTCAATGTCCATTGAATCATCTGAAAACTCCTCAGAATCAAAATCACTGAAGTACTCACTTGCCTTGAACTCATCATCCCTTTTTCTTTTTCTTTCATTACACACATGTTGATAATCCGCATCATTCTTGTAGTCGTAATCATCAGGGTACTCAATTATATAAGCCGTATCGCTTGCTGAGTGCAAGATTTTTGGTATGGCCGGTTTCCCCACTCTTGCTCTCTCAATAGCAGCCATGTCCTTCTCCATATTGAGTGGTCTTTCATAAACATAGTTTCTAACATCAGTGAAGTAATCTTCCTTGATGTATGTTGATCTCTTGATCTTCACCACACCTCTTTCCAAGTCAACTTCTTTGTCCACAAACACATCATGGAAATTGTCATCAGTGTTTTGTTCTTCAACGTAATCTGGTTGTGTTACAACCATCAGAACTTCGTGTGGGTTTTCCTCCATGATCATGTTTATGGTGCTTGGATCAGCAGTGTGGACGATGACCGGTTCAATAGGGGCCATTCGGTGAGACACAACCTCGATAATCTCTTCAACTATAGGGTCTTCCATTTTAACTTGGGGGTTATGTATTACCACTCTTATTCATTTTAAAACCAATGTTGTAATATTTGTTAACAGCCAAAAAAAAAAATGTGTAAGGGGGGCGTGGAATTACGTTTTATCATATTGATTAAACGGGACATTCCACTTCATACGTAAAAAAAAAAAAAAAGATTAATAAACTGCCCTGGATTTTTTTAAAAAGGACCAACTCATCCATCGATATATCATCTCTAATTTAACATTTCGATATTTTAATACATAAAACGTGGCTGCTTGTATATCTTCAGCCAGGAACTTTTGAGTTAACATTAAATACATATTATTATACATACAACGTCTTCTTGTCTCCTTGGTATATCTTTGTCAATATCTCATACGAATCTACATAACTCTCTTTGTCATTTTCAACCCCATTGTTGCTGCAACTCAACTTCTTGAACGCATCAAACTTCTCCTTGTTGTAAGCTGTGAAGTACTCATCAACAACAAGCTGGATTTCATTGCTTGGTTTGAAGAAGTGAATCTTAGCACTCACTCCATTGTCTTCGGTCTTGTTTCTGAAGTTGTACTCCTGGTACATAACATTATCATTGTCAATGATCTTCATGGCTGCATTCCACAAACTCATAAAATAATCCTCGTTGGTGAATACCTTCTCAATGACCTTCAAGTATCCGTTTATATCCTCTTTGTCGTTGAAATGCTTATGGTCATACAATCTCACTGTCAAGTGTTTTGGTAAGTAACTGCTTCCATTTAAAGGCAAATACGGAGCATTGAGCTCTGCTGTCAAGGATGTATTATCAAAGGTGTTTTGATGGGAATGCACAGTCGTCACATCATCCAACATCTCACCAATGATTGGCTGTTTAATGATCTCTCCACCATCGTGGATTGTTGTGATGCTGGAGTACCTCGAATTAGTGCTGCTTCTCACATCATAAACATTCGCTTGTTTATTCAGCAATCTTGTCTTTAAGGGTTTTACATGGTCAACATTTAATACCTTTAATTCAGGGTGTTCTTTGATCAAAATGCTTTGTGACAAACTCGGCTTTAGGTATTCCTTGTCGTTTTTCAGCTTTAAATCATTGATCAATTGCATGGCCTCTGTTGGTGTTGTCTTCAATTCATTGGCCATATTGCTTACCAATATTTCTTCTTGTGATGATGTTATATACGTCATGGTGAGCACCCATTCAACATCCGTATTGGTCTTTTTCTTCAAAGTTTCCACAATATTGGCAACCCCCAATACTTGGTCAAAGTTGTCATTGGTGAATGGAATATCCAATAAAATCACCTTGTTCTTCATGGAAATACTCTTTGATCTTAAATGACTGTTGATTTGGTAATTATAAAGACCACTGCTCTTTTTTTTAAGAAGTAAAGGCGGTGTCATGTGCTTTTTCATGCTTGGTGATAGACTATCTTTGTTGTCTAGAATAGATGTGAAGTTGTTTACTCCATCACTTGCATTGTTCAAATAATCAAACTTCACGTCTCTGAAGTTACTTGTTATGCTTGAACTTCTACTCAAGTCAATGTTTCTATTAAACACGGTATCCTCATTATTCTTGCCATTCTGTTCACCAGTTAAAACATCATTGGGATTGAAAATATCCAAACTTGATGAAAAACTGGATCTTGGATTCAATGACCGTCTTTTCAAAGCATCTGAATTAAACATCATTTCTGGAATTGCATCTTCAAATGGAGAATTGTCAAAGACATCTTCATTAGCATCATCAATTGCCTGTGAGCCACTGGATCTAACCTGTGGTCTACTCAATGATCCTGAATCGGAAAATGTTGACATCAAGTCTTGTTTCAAAAGAGGTGTTGTCAGCAAGCTATTGATATGGTTGATGCTGTCTGATTTTTCCATCAAACTCTTGGTCTTTTTCATTGAACTGCTGAAATTAATCCCATTATTGCTTTCAAAGGACATCTTTCTTTCTTTTCCTGATTTCTTTGGTGTCAGGTCATTCCAATTAAATTTCTTGAATTGCTTGTAAATAGACATCTTGTTCTTAGAGACAATATTGCTGTCACTGTAATAGCCATTGTTTGAAATAAAGGAGTTTTTGGATTCAGATGACGCGGTATTTTGCATGTTATTTGTAGATACACTCTTGTCGAAGTAAGCCTCAGACAAATCACCTCTGGGATTAAAGAGCATTTCATTGGTGGAATCTGTCCTTTCAACTTCATGTATCGGTGATATGTCTTTGTTATTGGTTATTGAGTCTCTCTTTGATTTATCAAAGGTGTGTGAGGGATTGAGAATCATATCATTATAGGTTGTAAGAGTATCAGCAACATTGGAGTTATCATTTTGTTCATTGGGATAAAAATTAAGACTTAAATTAGGGATCTTTGTTGGAGTCACAAACTGTGGAGATGATAAGTTATTCAGATTCCCCTCAGCAGATATTATCTTAGCCTTCGGTGTATTGGGAATATTATTCCATGATTTCAACAATGTATTATAAACGTTTTCATCTGAAATGTCAACATCTTCTTTTACAATGGGAGTTTTTGGTCTTAGATTGGCAGTCATGTTTTAGATGTAAAGCAAGTATGAATAGAAAAAATAAAATAAAAGAACTTTATGTTTTGTTAATATAAAGTTATTTGATATGGAAAATTAAATTATCTGATCTTTTGATATCAAGCAATAAAGATAGAAATGAATATGGATGCAATTGGTAGATTGATAATATGATGGGGTTATTTCTTCTAGGATAATACCCAAAATGGTGCAAGTTTTTGTTGTTTTTAATTATTATTATTTTTTTATTACAAAAAATATAGATATAATGTAATGATTAAGGATTAAATGGGGTTTTTTTTATTGAACTGGTGTTATGAAGAACTTATAACTTAATTCATTACTAATATTGTTATCAGCAGATTTATATATATTTTACGTTGTAATCAAGAAAAACAAGAAATACGTCGATTGTGTAAATTTATTCATTTTTTTGAAGGGTGTAAAAAAAAAATAACTACCCTCAAGGGAAATTGATTGCCAGAAAGGAGGGTCTTTGCCTGTATTTTCCATTTTTTTTTGGTTAGCCGAGATGTTTAATTAATAATTCCAGCCATGCATTCCCGTGCTTGTACTAGTATTATTATTGTTTTTTTTACCAAGAGATTTACACTTAGCAATAATCTTTCAAATCAAATAGAATTTGTTTACATCATGCAAATATCTTATCTATAGATAAAACAGTCATCTGATAGCAGATTCCTTATGAAGTGATCTGCATTATCTAATCTTCTTTAGATAATAAAAACATCATACAACAATTCCTTTATCTTCTCAATCAAAAAAGAAGGTCCACACATGAAAAAAAAAATAAACATTAATAAGATCAGTATGGAATCTCTTCTTATTGTTTGTTCCTCCACAATCATATTATGGAATATACAATAATCAAAAAAGATAAAATAAGAATCACAAGATACAGGTTATACAAGAATTGTCTCAAACAAAAGGTCATCACCAGTTCATGGGACTATACAAAGTACTGTCCTCATAGTAATGGTTTTAAATAGTTTGATACAACCAAAGGTTATTTTGGTTGCAAAGTAAATTTTTGATCTAATGCTCAGGGTACCGTTCTAAAATAGTAGTTTTGCTTGTGCTACCAATAAAAACAAATGACATACAAATCAAGTATGCATGCCAGATACCCACACAACATTGGTTATATGTTATATATTTCTTACTAAGTATAAACCATAATAGTTAAAAGATATGAAGAAAAAAAAAAACTAAGTTCACACTCAAAATTTTTATCCACCATCAAGTATTTATACTCAGAACCTAAAAAAAAAAACATGAAAATAACGTGGGCAAGATAAAATAAAATAAAAAAAATTTTTAGTAACCAAAAATGGAAGGTAAAAACTTGTTAATGAAGCTTCTTCCTAAAGAGGTAATTTTCTTATGTCCGAAAATCATGAACATACATTAATTGTTTTATGTATATAATCACACAATCTATTTCTTACTTTTCTTTTCCTTCTTTTCTTTCTTCTCCTTCTTTTCTTTCTTTTCCTTCTTCTCCTTCTTTTCCTTCTTTACTTCCTCAGTTTTATAATCCTTGGCATCATATCCAGTAGCAAAGTGTTCTTGTTTCATTTCAGTTAATTGCACAACATCTTTTCTAGGTACTCTGCAGCTATCGTAATCGATGTCTGGGATTTCTACATTTTCTATAACATTGTATACCTTGATATCGTTTTGGTTTTCAAAAGGCATCATAACATCATCACCATTGGTCTTCTTTACAATCAACTCCAAGTTCTTAGTGTTCACCAAGCTATCCTCTACCAAGTTGTAGCTGGTCTTGTTTTCCTTGTCCTTCAAGCTGTCCATGGCCTTGGTTATTTCAATCTTTTCTATGTTTATGTTCTTAGGTACTCTCAACAATACCATCTTCTTGTTCTTTTTGCTTATGGTCTTTTCAAAGTTGGTTGGTACTTTGTTCAACTTTGTTATCTTGTATGATTTCAAATCCTTGTCAAAAATGGATTTGATGTATTGACCCTCATTGTCAGAGTCATCGCTGTCTGATATGTATTCCTTAGATTGGTATTCTTTAGCCATTTTTGTTTTGAGTATGGTTTTTTGTTATGATGTTTATGTTGAAATGTTTTTTTAAAAAAATGAGTTATATGAATCAATATATGTATTTTTTTACCCAACAAGAAAAATTACAAAAGAAAGAAAAAAAAATTTAGAAAAAAAAAGAAACGTTACGAATACACGTGATTTTTCATCAATTCACAACGAAGCTTAACTTCATTGAGAATAATAATTAGGATACATATTTTGGGTGGGGTCATTATACAAAGTATTAACCATATTCTTTACGGATCCATTTTCTTCGCTCTTATACAGACTTGGATACTCCATGCTATTCGTATAGTTGGAATAAACACTGGGGTTGCCTCTGCCATACATATCATTGTTTGACATTACTGAATTTGAAAGCGATGAACCTGAGTACAAGGTACTTGAACTACTACCAGTTGTATTTCTAGAACTGCTTTGGAACATTCCATTTGAATTCATGTTGTTGTTCATATCATTCATGGACAAGAAAGTGTCTCCACCT
This sequence comes from Hanseniaspora nectarophila, assembly GCA_030573495.1. Lineage (NCBI taxonomy): Eukaryota > Fungi > Ascomycota > Saccharomycetes > Saccharomycodales > Saccharomycodaceae > Hanseniaspora > Hanseniaspora nectarophila. The sequence continues at coordinate 82,087 of JAJMDJ010000218.1, forward strand.
TGGTTGGAATAATTATTCAAAGCGGGCAGATTCAAATCTTGGCTATACATTTGGTTGTAATTGTACGGAGCAGATTGTGGAGGTGAGTAGTTGTTTCCACGAAGGTATGATTTGTTTCCTTGATCTTGAGGGAATCTTTCTTCGTATGTGCTGTTTTGGGGATAACTCATAGTGTTATTTTGACCGTATCCTATGTTATTGTACTTTCCGTTTCTTTCATAATTCTTTTGTTGATTAAACTTCTTTTCTGGCTCATTATAATTATTCTTGTTATAAGATTTGTTGTTGGTCTTTTTGTTCTCAGCATTGGAATGCTGTAATTCCCTATATTGTACATGAATGCTCTTGTTATTAAAATAGGTATGATTTTCCGTTTCAATAGCCGATCCAGCGGATCTATTATCTTCAAATGTAATAAATGCATAACAGTTATTCGGGTTTTTCGTGAATAACTTCAAGTTGGTTATAACACCATGCTTAGAGAATTTATCACTCAACATTTCTTGGGTACATGCTTGTGTTAGCTGCCCTACAAATATGGAATATACGTCTATTTCCAAATTTGGGGAATTGTTTCTGGTGAGTTTATTTGGTGGTGGGGAATCAGCTTCAAATTTACTGATTAAATGCTCAAACTTATGGACTAAATTGTACTCTTCATCCAAGCCTTTAGATAAATCTATGTTTTCGGCCCAGTGAACTACGTAGTCGTTTTTGATATTTTGATAAAGTGCATGTGCTGTTATGGCGTCTTCTCTGAATGCAAATTGCAAAAACCAGCAATTGTCATCCAAAGGTCCTGAAGAGTTCATTTCGAAAATGTCAACATGTTCTTTGATCAAGTCCTTGACATTGCTTTTAGGTTGCTCAATTTTGTTTTCTTTGACTAAATTGATAAAATTAGCCATACCGACAATTTGATCAATTTCACCATGCTTTACAAAATCTTCAATTAATACTTCAACATTAGATTTTCTTGTTTGATCATCATCAGAAGAAGGGGAAGTAGCGTTTGTCACTTGTTTTATAAACAAGGTTCTGTTGACTCTAGCCTTTTCAACTCTACATGGTCTGTTGTTCAATACTACACCCTTAGAATTCTGTACAGCGGCATCAGCATCTTCGGTATTGAAATATTGAACAAAAGCATAAGGACGGTTTTTGGCATCTCGCAGCACTTTGATTAACTTGATAGCTCCGTATTTTTCAAAGTTGTCTCTGACAGTTTCCAAAAGAATTTTATCATTCAACTTTAAAGACAAAGATGCAACAAAGACACAGCAAGAAGGACGACTTCTGGTGACTGAACCGTTATTATTATTTGGGTTCATGATTTTTAAATTTTTGCTTTTATTATTATTATTTCAGATCAATTACACTATGATAAGAATGTTCTTTTAATCTTTATTGGATATATTTATTACTGCTCAATTTCAAGATAAATCAAGAAAGTGCAAGATATAAATAAATGATTTGTTATTTTTAATTACTAAAATGTGGGTTTTATTTTTTATTTTTTTTTAGGCCAAGGAAAGTACTTTACTTAAGAATGTTAGGAGAAGTTAATTTGAAAGAGAAAGAATGAGAAGGGAATAAGAAGGCAAAAAAATAAAAGATTGAGATTGCTGAATCAAGTTGACTTGGATTTAATTTTCCGGTCTATTTTCAATTCAAAATAACAAAAAAAGAAAGAAGTGTGTGTTTTCTTTTTCTTTTTTGTTGTTGTTTTTGGTAATAGAAAATTACTATAAGATTGGAATATCTAATAGTGGTTTGGGGGATTTCGTTTATCTAATTAACTTGAAAGGTAAAGATGAATTTCACGAAATAATAAAAAAGTAATGTTAAATCTGGGGATAGATTTAAATAGCAATATTACTTTGAATGTTGTTCTTTAAAAAAAAAAATTTTTTTTTTAACAACAATAAGGAAGTGGTGGTTGTATAAAGGACAAATATGATATTTGACAAGTGATTATTGCAAAAAGAATGAATAATCTGTTATTAATATCTTTTTTTATTTAATAAAAATTTGTACTTTTGATGTGTGTTTTTAATAGGTTTTTTTTTGTTTTTGGTTATTATAATTTTTATTTTATTAAAAATATAGTTTTACCACCCTTATATATACCAGTTTAGCGGAATCTAATCTAATCTTTTTTTTTTGCTTCTTTTTTTTCTAAACATCCAACCATTCAAGGAATATTGAGCCTTTTTTTTCTCTCTTCCATGTTTTTTTTTTGTTGGATGGGTTAAAAAAAATATTTATCCCCCAGAATAAATTATAAAAAATCAGCTAATAAATGTCATCCTTAAAAAAAAAAAATTAAAAATTACGCATATGATCGGTATATTGTCTACTTATTGGTTTAATACATGACATTTATGGACAGTATGCAAAATATAGAAATAAGTTTTGTTAATAACTTTATCTTTTTAGGAGGACTCCTAGACACAATCTATTATCTCTTGAATATTTAAGTGGCGTTTTTTCCCTTCTATACAGGAAATCAAAAAAAAAAAAAATAGTTGATAGTATCTTGCAGTATGGGATTTTTACTTCTTTTTTTTTTGATTAAATGTGTGTGATGAAAGGGGAAAAAGCCCTACTTTATTGATTATTTCTTTTTTTAATTGTCACTTTCCATTTTCGAATACAAAATAAATAATTTCCTTTTTTGGATATCCGCGCTTAATTTTTTTTCAAATTAGTTCCAGAAAAAAAAAAAAAAAAATTTTTTACTTGCACCGTAAGTTGGTGGACTTTTTTTTCACCAATATATAAACAACCTCTTCATAGTTAACATCTCTTTTTTTCTTAATAGTTTACTCTTTTTTCTATATAAGAAAGTAATAAACAACAACCCAACAAATTGAATAAGACTTATTACAGTAATAAGACTTTTAATATTTCAGCTGATTTATTAAATCAATAAGCATTGAATGCAAGAAAAAGGAAAACAAATACTTTACTTATAGGAATTTGTCTTCATTTTATTTATTTGGCTATGATGAAAATGGTTTTACTTCTTTCCTTGTCTGATTCGACCATGACGATAGGGAGCTAATGGGAATTTATTCCTCACTCCATGGTTTTCAAAGTTTAGATTGTTTTGTCAATTTAGATGGATTGGACCTTTCTTGCCATTGTTACAACAACAATAGTCTCTGAGCTTTTTTTTACTTTTAAAAACAAAATAATAAATGAAACAAATAAAATCTATAATGCTAAGTAGTTGTTTTCCAATTTTCTTCCTTCAATGCTTTGGATTTAGTAATTGATATTTGATAATAATGATCATATTTAACC